>JZLH01S0077556.1:10082-22716 GCA_001188425.1 Eucidaris tribuloides | reverse complement strand
CATGGCGGCCAACTGAGATGCGTTGTAAGTATGGCAGTGGGTTTAATGGAATCCTTGGTATCACAAACATGGGTGTTGCCACCATTTTTAATCTTTTTTGTTGATTATAACTGAGTTATTGTACAAAATATATTTCAAGAGGGCGGCCATTTTGAAATTCAAAATGGCGGCTGAAGACGTGGTAGAAAAAAATGGCACCTGGTATTTTTGGAATCAGCGCCCTCAAATTGACAAAGTAAGCCAATAAAATCAACTTTGGCACGAAAATCCAGCTGGATCAAAATATATGACATAGCCCACTACACTAATATCATATGATCATAATTGGTATATTTGTGACTTTTGCATGAAGTCAGGGTATCTTGATTTCACCTGAAACATTAAATGCTATTACTCTTTCTGCTAAACTTTCTTGGCAGAGATTATGTAGGTAACACCAGAGAAATGGGATAAATGACATCAGTTGGACACATTACACCACTCTTATTGGCATGTGACCCTGTTGGCTCCTTATGAATTTACTTGGATATAAGCCCAAAATTAGGTCGGGTCACAAAGTGGAGCAGTGTTACATTGTATTATCTCGGGAACATTGCACTAAGTACATGTAGTAGGATCCATGACTGCACTGAACATGGCCAAAAGTATGCCTGGATTTTGTCAAACTACATGTACATTAAAGGTTAGTGACGTGATTGGGAATGCTTGAAAATGCCTCAAGAACCAAATGAATTGTAATATATACCAACTACACACCAACTGGAGTGGATCTCCAGCTGGAAGCCTCAACATACTAGTATTTTAACTCTATCGGGGTACAATAAAAATAGGACCCATAGACAGCCACACAGCAGGTTTGCATGCCACAAGGGATATTTACATTAGTTATTTTGGAATGAGTCAAGGTTTGACTACAATATTTCCACAGGAGAATCCTCACAAAGTTTACTTGATTCTAGAGTAGTTTCAGCCCAAGTTGAGGACTACCCCCAATCATGTCATTTACCTTAAATGTGTGTGTGTCTTTCAGATTTGAGATAAACCAGGGGTTATAGCTATGAATTACACAAAATATTCTATCATTTTCTGTACTTTAAATTCAATACACTGGCCTACAAGGCAGGAGAGAATGCAAAAAGTATATTTGATGACATACGCAGTACCCCGGGATACCAACTAGAAATCCACCATTTTTTTTAGCACTGTACCCTGGGTTACAAAATTATGTAAAAGTTATGTTATAAGTGTGAAAATTACAAATTTAGCTTCATTTTTACCCATTTTTTCGTAAGTTTATGCCTTTTTGTTGTGCACTTGCACAGGTTCTACATCATAACCACTGATTTCAGTGATCATAACTGAAGAAAATACATGTTTGGACACAAGAGGGTGCTGCACAACGCGGTACACCGGGGTACAACAGTACCCCGGGGTAGCGCGTGGTGCATCACTTGTCTTTTGAATTCATGTCCATGAAAACCATGCAATGAGTACATGTATTTAGAATACACACAATAAAATAACATTTCAGAATTAAATTGTAACTGCCAATATGTGTATTATCTTTCTAGTTTTTCCCTGTAGTGCTATTTGATAACTTTACCCAGCAGTCAAAGTTTGCCAAAACATATAATTAACAGAAATCTACTACTCTTATTTTAGTACTCTCCATCATTATGAAGTAAATTTCACAAATGCAGAATATACACTGCAATTTTTCTCACTGGCTAAAAACCATCAATATGTAATATAATACAGTGTATGATTAGTAATTCTGTTGTCTTGCAATTTATCAAGTAGAATCTGCTAAATGAGGAAATGAGATGGATAGAATTGAATTACTGACAAGTATATAATTGATAGCTCACTTCCCTAACTGCTAAAGATCACTCTTATTTGAACGTCTTGAATATATCCGTCTTGAAATTCCATAAATGCATGCTTCACCAAAATTTCCTTTTGTCATTATCATGGTCCTGATTGCATTGATTTCCATATTGTTCAGCCTGGTGGGCTGTATTGATTCTGTTGGTCATTGAGACCACGACCACCATGTGTCTGCTGTGCTGCATTTTTAAGAGTTATAACACTGTTATGATCTATTTTTGTTCCTGCTGGCTATAGGTGTTACTTTACACAACAGGGCATTGGCAACAAATGGTGTAGTTCACCACTGGAATGCAGATTATAGGGGAAAGTTGAAGGACAACTGGATCTGATTTAATTTGTTCACAGTGGATTTTACAAGCTGTTTTCTTATGGAGTAGGGTCTGTGGTTTTGTAGTAGATGTTGAATCATATAGGCTTATATACTGACCCACAGGGCTAGGTACAATTATTGCAATTACATTGCCCTCCAAAGTCAAAATTTGTAATTCATTATTACCTTTATTTGCTTGAAAATATGTAAAAACTTACCATTACAACATAAAAGTTTATGTTTTTTTTAAATGGGAAATCATTGTGCAACATATCACCTCTATTCTGTTGTCTTTATTAATTTAACAAAATATCAATATCTCTAACTCTGTCCCTGCACCACAATGTGGGAGTAAAAAAAATACAATATTTATTTTAAAAATGTGTCATTTCAAGTAAAAGGGCAGTAGTACATTGTGTAAACCTGTTCAGAGGAGAGGGTAGGTGCAGAGACTTCCTCCATGTTTAACGAGTGCAATCACAGACGTGTAGAACTGAGTTTAGATTCATTTCCATGACAACTAACCCCACAATACCTTTTCAGAATGTCCTTGACTTTATAGGTTTGCTCCCCCCCCCCCCAAATTCAGGCAACAGAAAGTCCCCCTGCATGGGCAAAATTAATGTGACACCACTGGAGAAATGCCAGTGAACAAGCTACCAAACATAGCTATGTCCCCAGGATTACAGTCAATACGACCTGTAATAGGCTTGTCTTTGATTTACTCACAGAGGTAGTACTAAGTAGCACTAGTAGCACCAATCTCATGCTGGGTTGAAAGAAACATGTTAATAACATGAACAGTAATTTACAATTATACATTTGGCAGTAGCTAGAATTTCTGTGGGTGGCAACAATCTACCTGGAGTTTTTAAGCCCACTATTTATATCACTATAATAGTCTGTGCTCACTGCTCAGTGAAGACTGAAATATAATTTGCAAAAAGTAAATCTCTCTCACACATAGCAAGAAAAACATGATATACATTCTCAGCTAGAAACTGCCTGCAACATGTGCATTTAATATGTCATCCCCACTCCAAATCCTGCAGTTTTGTTGAAGCTCCTAACATCAGGCATGTTTAAGTTTAAATACCACACTCCAAATTTAAATTAATGCAATTTATGTCGCAGTTGTACAGTTGTACTTGTACTTGTACTTGTACTTGTACCACACTGTTTCTGTAGTAATGATACAATTTACAACATATTTCTCAGGTTTATGTTTATTTTACATTTTCACATACTTCCTGGTTCATGAAAATTCAGTATTCACAAGAATAAAATTGCACATTTGAATCATAATCTATCATCCTTTATTATATAGACATTTCATCAATGAAAATTATATTTGTTTTTGTCATATTAACTATATTTTGTATATCATGTGCATGTAAACAAACCAAATTTTTGATTTTGGTCCAACAAAATGAGATATGAAATCAATGTCAAATCGAGAACAAGTTCAGGAACCACAATCTTGTTTCTCCTCTTGTCCAGTGCCATTTTTTTAAACTAACCAAATAATGCCAAACAAACTCACCAGATATCCAATTATACACCTACAGATTTCAGTAAAAACATTTAAGACATCTACACACAAGATTCATCTACAACCAGCGGACCTGAACATGCTGTATTAAAGGTTAGTAACATGATTGGGAACACTTGAAAATGCCTCAAGAACCAAATGACCTGAAATATACCAACTATACACTAGCTGGAGTGGATCTCCCATCTGGGAAGATTTGTCTATAATTTGTTTACTTAAGGAGAATCAAGCATAAACATAGGAGTTTCTTAATTTTATCCGGGGACGATAAAAATAAGCCCCATATAGAGCCACACAGCAGGTTTCCGTGCTACGAGTGATATTGACATTGTTTATTTTAGAATGAGTCAACGTTTGACTACAAGATTTTCACAGGAGAATCCTTGCATAGTTTACTTGATTCTATAGTAGTATCAGCCCAAGTTGAGGACTACCCCCAATCATGTCATTTACCTTTAAACTTCTGTTGTAAGTTCCTACATGTAGCTACATGTAGTAAGGATATTAGAACCTAATGAAATATGGACTGTGATGGGATCTCTTTTTCTGAAGGGGGAATCAAACAGATATACCGCATAAATAAAGTACATATAGGCCTATGATAATAATCATTGCAATGATAATAGACACTGACATTATAACCTCCTAGTTATTTTCCATATTTTGTCCCCGGGTAAACTGGGATGTGAAAGAGTTGGTCTCCCGATTATGACCCGCCTAATTTCACAGTCCACTCATAATGGAGACAATGTGATAATGACACAAGTTTATATAAGATCATGAACAAGTGCTGCCAACTTTTGTTCATGTTAAACTTTATGGATATATACCATGAACAACAGTCAACACAAACTTCAAGCCATAATCCCACATCTGTGCTGTTTGTTTCTGCTCAAAATGGTTTGGTGATAGGATGACATGTTGGCTCATCAATAATATTTTCATAGAAGTATCACTTCTGTTGTTTGTAATCAAAGGATGTATACTCCTCGATGTGACATAGATATCCCCAAATTTTAGCATAATATGTTAATGTGAGGCCAAGGCAGTTAAAACTATTCTGGCAACCAGTGTGCTACATGCTATTATCCCATGTCAGTGCTGTTTGTTTCTGCTCAGACTTGTTTAGTGCATGATAGAATGACATGTTAGCTCGTTAATAATAGTTTCATACTTCTGTTGTTTGTAATCAAAGGAAGTATTTCATTTACTCCTCACTGTGACACAGATGTTCCCAAATTTTAGTATCATGTTTAAATGTGAGTAAAAGGCACCCTAAAGCTATTTTGGCAAAAATGGCAACCATCATTTTTGGTATTATTTTGTCAAACTAATACCACACTAATGCAATGACTGCTAAGGTGAGTGAATTAAAGTTTAATGTTGGTGAGTTGATATTTGCATTTGGTGTGCATAGTACGCATTCCCTATTTCATCTAAAAACCATAAGTAAAGTCTGAAACATTAATTTCCCTGAACATAAACTCGAAACAGTTTAATCCCTAATCCTAATCCTAAACCTCAAAATCTTTATCCTTATTTATTGTTAGATGCAACACTTGGGGGAATGAATCAAAATGGATTGTAGACCAAATGAAACATTACTGTGAGCTGTGGAGTTAGTCTCTGTCAAGAACTGTAAGGCGCCTACTGATTTAAGGTACAAATCTTGGTCTCGTACTTAGACTTCTTCGAGTAACATTCCCCACTGCTCAGCCTGAGGGCACAAAGTGAAAGTTTACATTACACACCAGACTGCATAGGCATACAAACTGTGGATGCATGTTCATTTCTTTCACATTCCAAACACTCACCCATGCAAATGAAACCACATTTTCACCTGTCTACTGGTGTGAACATATTCCTTGCATGTAAGATGCAAAGATTCAGTGGTAATGGTATCACTTTTCTTCCTTATTGATGGCAATGATAAATTCTAAAGCATCAAAATAAAATTGCTACAATCGTTCAGTAATACACCTATCATGGGTAATTATGTTTCACATACGAGTACCCCCAAATCTGGTAAAATCTTTGTAAATGTACAATGAAACTCTATTTCAGTATATCACATGTGAACAGCAATTTGCACAACTTCTATTAGCACCCAGTTAGTCACCATGGTGCGATTAACAATCAAGTGAGTGATGGTTATACTATCACCGACTCATGAAAAGTACAAAGAAGATGAGACACAAGCTGGGAGGTGGGGAGGACCTCTATAGCCATTAGCCAATACCAATATCTTAATGAAGTTTATCTCCTCTAATCCCACAATACTCTGTCAACCAGGGGTGATACTACACTTGGGAGGGGGGGGCTACCCTTATTGTTTTCAAATTAAATACTGGGGTTTCAGAAATCCCCCCCCCCACCCCCAAGATTTTGGCATTTTGGCCATAAATGGATATGATTTGGCCATGAAAATATTTTGGCATTAGACTTTGCCATGAAGAAGTTTTTCCATAGGTCACCAGTCACCACCCTCCCATTTTTTTGGATTTTCGCAGTGCTGGTTGGGGGTGAACGAGCGTGATTTGACAGAGAAAAAAACATTTTTTGTTGAATTTGGCCGTGAATTTGATTTTTTTCCCACAGGTCCCCCTGCTCTCAACTAGCAGTATACTGATGAGAATCAACATACCTGATCCCATCCATTACCCTGGGGTAGAATTGTTCATTCAGCCACTGTCACGCAATGATATGGTCTGATCTCACATTTGAATTGGACAGTCTTTACAAATTTAATGGGTATGAAGGCAAAATCAACTTGCTTTTCTCAGGTCATGATACACAATAAACACTCTTCTACACAAACATACATAAATTTGAAGAATGCATTCAGCTTTAGATTCTGTCTATTCATGAAACACGAGCCACTGAACCTTAACTTTGAGTCTGGTGGCCCTATTTCGTCTATTTGCATTTGCACTCAATGACCTTACCTGTTATATTTCACATAATACACCTGTACAAATAGCTTGGAAACTTATATTATCTACATGTAGGCCTATAAATACAATGTATGTCTGCATCAGAATCAAATTGGACATTTTTTAAACATGTAGTTACGAAAACAACAATCAGTTGGTTATGGTCAATTGCTTTGGGTCATTACATGTACATGACCTTAAGAAATATAGCCTGGCTCATGATGTGACCAAACCCTGGTCCTGATAATGCATTATGGAATAATGATTATTATGCCTGAGAAATTATACAGTTGCAGGGAACATTTTACTTTGCCTTTTTTTTTCACATGTTTATCAAAAATGTTATGAACAACTTGTACATGTATGATTAATGCAAGCCATATTTATGAATCTACTCAAACAGAAAATTTACAAATATTCCCTGGTGATCATGGACTGAAACAGAGACAATTTTAATGCGGGGTACATGCAGTGCTTACACTATGATTTAATTACATGTATTTTAGAATGTTGTTTGGGTACTCTCAGAATGAAACTAATTACTCTGTCAAATTGAGCGTAAAAGGTTAGGTCAGGTTAAAACATGATTGGGTGCGCTTACTTTCTTTGTAATATCATAACCACATGTTGAAATTCCCCTCAAAACATTTTAACTCTTAACATGCCAAAGTCGCAGATTTGCACCAAATTATACACATAAAGTCCATAGAGATTTAAATCCCCTGGTATGTTAAGAGTTAAACAGAACATCTTGAAAAAATAAATGTTTTTTTTTATTATCATAATTATTAATTTCATTTTTTTTAATGGAAAATGGGTTAGAGTCAATAAAAAATACATGTACTTTTAATAAATTGTTAAACCGGGCAATGTAAACTGAAAAGTTGATATAACAAAAAATGTCTCATAGCAACGTCCTAGATTAAGTCTCTCTTATTTGTCCTTTATGAATTAATGTCATAATTTTATTCAACTGCAAACAATATTAAGATAATTGGAGTCACATCCATACATGTATGTTGTGCAATCAATCAATCACTCTCACTCACTCAATCAATCAGTAAATCCATCAAAACAAAAGGCCATAAGGCAGGCAATGCTGGGACATTTAGCATACATGTAACTCAAGCTTCATTATAGAACCTTTGACTTAAAACCCCTTTGCATACTAGACACATAAGCCTACATTATAGCTCTGTCTAATCTCAACACAAGGTCAAGGATTGCCCCCCCCCCCCCACCAGCCTACTTGTGTCCGTTTTCACTAGAGCAAGATAGTCTGATTGAGACTTCAGTTTTTCTTGGAATGATTGTCAGCTGTGAACTTCCTTCATTATAAATTACAGTGGAATGAAACCCAGACACATTCCTGCATTCAGAGACTACAGAACAATGCAAGAATGAAATTAACGAAACTTTGAACAAATTTGGTTGAACGGTGCAAGAGTTATGTTTGTTCAAAGTTTATTTGATCCTTGTTATGGAGGATTGTTAAATTGGCAACTCTACCAGCTTTTTAGATGAAAGTGTGGAGAACTCTCCATTGGTTTTATACCCAAATTTTCACTTATTCTCACTTTTTATCAAATATCTGATTTAATCTTGCTTGTTGTGCAAGTATGTCCTAGCAAAAATGATGCTACATGTTTTTCTGAAAGAGTTTAGATACTTCCTGAACTGACACTTCAGAAAATTGCAAATTATTGAAAATTTGTGTACAAATCCGATGGGAAGTTCTCCACACTTTCATCTGAAAAGGGGGTAGAGTTGCCAATTTAAGGATCCTCCATAACAAGGATTAAATAAACTTTGAACAATCATAACTGTTGAACCGTTTAACCAAATTTGCTCAAACTTTCACTATTTTCCATCTTGTATTGTTCTGTACTCTCTGAATTTAGTAAGATGTCTGGATTTCATTCCCCTTTAAATGTAGAGGTCTATAATAAACTGCTGCAAACTCCCAAGATGAGGGCATTCCTGGACCCTTTTATTACACATAAAGCCCCAGTATAGTTTCGGTAAATGGTAAATATGAAATTCTTTGCGATTATGTTTTTTAAATACACCTATATGATCTATCAATGCCCTGAAAATGGCTCACTCTGAAACTTTCACGTTTTTGAGAAATTACCTATGGGGGGACCCCATGTACATACCCCTAGATGCTCTCCTTTAATTTAAACAGAATAAAACAATTTTCAGTAGGTTTGATATGTCGTTTTCTGATGTCTAGGGTGAAAATAGAATACTTTGTGAAAGATTGACAAAATTTTTTGTCTGATTGACCAAAACTATATTGGGGAAACTGTTAGTGTAAGTCATCTGGCTCATCATCGGCTGTATCATCGTCCGCCTCCATTGATCCTTATTTATGGTAGAGGCATGAGAGGAGAATCAGTGGATGATTGCTACATCCGACGACACAGGCTGATTTTGGGGGGGTGGAGCATCACCTCACCACACAAGCTCACGAAGGCTAAAATTTGGGCCGACTTACGTAGTGATGCCTAGCCTGCCTTGACCGGTTGCCTTTGGCTTCAGCGACGCGACAGCTGCAGTTAACCTAAAAACCTGTCGAGTTTCATGTTCATTACAACATTGTGCAATCACACGCTATTGTCTATTGATTGACCATATCATTCGCAGCTCAGACATGCGTCAAGTCGTCACAATTGCATCAATGCAACAACACCACATCTCTCAAAAAATGTCTAACGTTATTCCGGCCAGCTATAAACAAAAGTCGAAAACTTACATTATCCAGATTCCATCAATTGCGTGCTCATGTTGTGTAGTCCACTGTTTCACCATCACTCTCAATGCAAAGAAGCCCGGTTCGTTTGTGTGCATGAACGTTTCTGTACGTCGATCTTTTTTGCCCTCAGAATTACACTACAACATTTCATTCACTTGTAAACCATCATTAACCCCCTACGAGTACCAGGCAGATCGTGGACCCATTGTTGATGGCTGTAAAAGTCAGAGTTGTCTCCGATTTCCAGGACATGGCCCAGGGGGATGGGCAGATCAGCTGGAATCGAGCTCCACCAATACCCGCTCGTCTGCTGTGACCTCTATTCTACACATTTGATTGGATGTAGGTCTGGAGCAAGGGGGGTACGGTGGGTGCGAGGTGGGTGGGGTGCGTGGCGAGAGAGGACGTAATTTGGCTCCTGTTGTGTTTGCTCTCATCAAGTTTGGATGTAACATAACATAGTGTGCACACGTAGGTTAACAATGAGGTTCTACCTCATAAATTCATTATTGTTCATTCCTTGATCATCCATATCAAACAAGAAACAAACAGAAGTGTATTAGGCCTACATGTATTAAAATTACAACTATTAAAACAAATTTGGGAAAACAATCAATTTCGTATTTTGGACCATTAGGCTAATATGGAACAAACTTTCGATGGATTTAAGAAAGATCACTTCACGGAAAAGTTTCCCTCGAGCACTTAAAAAACGTCTTCTTGAGGAAATTCAACCCGCTGAGTAAGTTTGTGGTTGTTGTTGTTGTTGTTGTTGTTGTAGCGTTGTGACTGTATCCTTGTAGTGTGTATAGCCTATAGTGTAAATATGTTAAAATCGATTAAAGACTCTTTTATTTGCATTAGCCTAAGTATAACTTTATTGAACATTTTTCAATATCAAATTTAATTATCTTTAGGCCTATATTATCGTATCCTGTGGATACTTCCTTTCCCTGTCACTCTGCCCTTCCACCGTTTTTGTTTATTTATTCATTTAATTGTTTGTTAGCAAAGTCATATTGAAATGAGTTAATTTTACGGAACCTAAGTATAATAAGCTTGCTTTTTAATTTAGGTTCCACCACTTTTGGTTTGTCTCAAGAGCGTGTATAATTCTTAATTATTGTTACATTATTACATTATTATATATGTTTAAAACAAACAATGCTAATTTTATATTAATTTGTATATAGGCCCTATTTTTTACTTTTATATACAATTTTGATGTATAGTGTTCATATGTAATATATGTTATTCTTGTTCAAAAGTGGAAATAAATTCATTCATTCATACATTCAGTCAGTCATTTCCGCATCGTCAAGAATGCACAGGAACTATTTGGGAAACCCTCTTTTTAATTATCCACGTAGCTCAGATATCAAAGTTTGACAATTTTTTTTAATGAAGCTCCACAATTTAACTTGTCTTAACGTCATTAGGAAGGCCTACTACTAAACATAATCAATTTTCAATTCTGCATTGCAATTGTGCGCGAAAATTGTTGATATTTTTCTCACTTTTACCCCCTTCCCCTCCCGAAAAATGGATCAATGCCCCTGAAGCAAATTGGCGGATGACAAACAACAAATCCACAGTGCTGCACTCATCAGGTTGGTTGGTTGGTTGGTTGGTTGGTTGGTTGGTTGGTGGTTGGTTGGTTTGGTATTGGGTTGGGTTTGGTTGGTTTGGGTTGGGTTGGGTTGGTTGGTTGGTTGGTTGGGTTGATTGTTTGGTTTGGTTTGGTTTGGTTTGGTTTGGTTTGGGTTGGTTGGGTTTGGTTGGTGGTTGGTTGGTTGTTGGTTGGTTGGGAGTTATATGGGGTTGGTTGGATTTGGTTGGATTGGTTGGGTTGGTTTGGGTTGGGTTGGTTGGGTTGGTAAGGTTGGGTTGGTTTATTGGTTGGGTTGTTGGTTGGTTGGTCGGTTGGTTTGGTTGGGTTGGTTGGTTGGGTGTTGTTGGTCGGTTTGGTGTCGGTTGGTTGGTTGAGATTTGAGCTGAACATATAAAAATAAAATGTTACAGAGTAAATCTCGTTAAGTAAATTAGAAATTTTTTTACGGGATTTTTTAAGGAGGCGGGGGAGGGGGCAAATGTAAGAAATGTCAAAAAAAAATCGCACAAATTTTCGAGCAAAATTGCAATATAGAATCGATAAATGTGCATGTTAAGTAGTAGGCCAGACACAAGTTAACATTGTGGAGCTTCAGTTAAACGAAAATAATAATTGTCAAACTTTGATATCCGAGTTACCTTCTCCGAGCCGTCGAGCATGAGTTTCTACTCATGTAACACCTCTGATGAAACCAAACAGATACATGTAAAATTCAAAATAAAAAGCTTCATTATCAAGCATGACAAAGGTCTAATTCTAATACCAACAGATGCAAAAATCAAAATGTTCATGCATCTGTGCATCTGTTATAATAAAGGTAGCCTATTACCTGGCAAATTATTTTGTATATCTGATTTGAGAGCCAGTAACTGTTGAGAACCATGAGGGCGCTATCACTGTACCGGGAACAGCGGCACTGACCGGGAAAGAATGTTTTTTTCTTCAATGTTTCTGAGGATGAGATCTAGATAGAATTTCTTTGGCAATTAAAGAAATACACTAGATTAATGAACTGGAGGAAATTGACTGTTTCAAAGTTCATAAGAAGTCAGACATGTCAGACCCGAGTGATGTTATACAGTGTGTCTCAAAAATAATTGTGCAAGTCAAAAGCGCCCTTTTTGGTAATGAGAACAACCTTTTCTGTGACGTGATGCTATACATCACCATCAAGGGCATAGTCTTAGCTTTCAAATGCCGTTTGTTCTGTTCAGTTTTCTTGTTTTTATCCTGAGATATGTTCAGTTAACAACAAAAAGAAAATCGCAAATGTGGCACTTTTACTACAGTCAATGATAGCATCAGGCCTTCTCCCGTAAAAGTGGCACAATTGTGATTCTACCCTTTTGTTGTTTACAAGATATCTCGAGGTGAAAACAAGCAATTCGAATAAATTAAACAGCATTTGAAAGCTAATACTTTGCCCTTGACGTTGATGTAAACATTATGTCACAAGAGTATTTTAAACTATTAAAGAGGGCGATTTTACTTGTACAATATTTTGAGACGTACGTGCTGCAGCAGGTTTCAAAAATTGTGCTAGTAAAAAGCGCCCTCTTTGGCTGATCAGCACCTTTGG
>JZLH01S0077552.1:11042-21726 GCA_001188425.1 Eucidaris tribuloides | reverse complement strand
AGAAGAGAGATAATTTCTTTCGGTGTGTGTGTGTGTGTGTGTGTGTGTGTGTGTGTGTGTGTGTGTGTGTGTGTGTGTGTGTTGTGTGTGTGTGTGTGTGTGTCTGTCTGTCTGTCTGTGTGTGTGCAGTGCTGTGCGTGTGTCGTTGGGGTTGTGTGTGATGTGTGTGCTGTGTGTGTGTGTGTGCTGTGTGTGTGTGTGTGTGTGTGTGTGTGTGTCGTGGTGTGTGTGCGTGCTACTCATATCAACTACTAGTATTCATGGCCTTAAACAAAAAAATCACTCGGACTCAATTTTAAGAGAAGTTGTAAAACCAAATTAGAAAAAGATCAAAAGACTCCTTGCATGTAGAAGTTCACTATCATTATAAAACAATTTAACAGGCCTATTTCTGAAAGGGCAGCTACAACGTCAAAAATACCACTATTCTGGCCAGTGGCGTATCTATGGGATTTAATGGCGCCGGTTCAAACGAGAAATTGCCCAACCCCCAGTGTGGATCTAACGGGTTAGTGGGTTTTACTCCCTCCTCCCACCCTTGGGCCTGCCAAGTGAAAATATTTAAAGTAATTTGAAAGCACTGACAACACCGGTTAAATATTAGCTAAAAATACTATTAATACTGATACAATTTTTCAATTAGGCCGAAAATGTTTGACTTTTTTCACTTTTGTCCGCCTCCCCACCGAAAACAAATATGATCGAATGCCCATGGTAATCCCCCCTTAGCAATAAAGCTAGATCACATGTACGGCCTGCATCCCCTCCCCTGCGCCCGAAACTTAATTGCTTATACGTGTAGCTGTAATGCAGGAAACGACGCGTATCAAGCGAAATAGATTGTGTTTGCGAAAATTGTGCGAGGGAACGGACAGACCTGGCTTGAGAATCATTTATGTTCATAGTAGGCCTACGTATTTAAGCCTATAAAAGCCATTTTTCTAACACACTTTACCGCATGGAGCTAGGAGAGAGGGGCGCCATCTCTACGATTTATATTTTCCTCGCCATTTTTCACTTTCTTTTTATTTTTTGCAATTTTGCCGCTCCCTTAAGTGGCGCGCTGGGCACAATGCCCCTCTGCCCCCCCCCTTAGATATCGCCACTCGTCTTCATCCTAACATTGGCAATAGAGGCTTTTATTGTGATTACCTTTTAGACCTTTTTACGTAGGATATGTTCCTCGATCCTTTTGCTGTAAGCAGTAGGCTACATACCTAGATTATCTGTGTTGGTTTATGGCCTATATCAATGTATCGATGCGCAGCGAAGGCGAGCAGAAGAAAAATTTATGACCTGTGAGTCTGCATGGTGTGCAATAATATATTTATAAAAAAAAGGCGGAAATGTTTTACTGAATATGTCTCAATATTCAGAGACTATAAAAGGCCTTTAAACAAAAAGTGAGCGTGACGAGTGAGCCTGAGAAAAATTTTTCCAAGTAAAGTTGCTCTAAAGTAGTTTTAAATTATTCGGGCAGCAATTAATGCAGGAAGGGGCTATTTTCAAGAACCAATATGGTTTGGTAGCGGCAGTTATAATTAGAAGAACTTTCACTAAAGTGTTAAAAAGGCTATTGACAAAAGATGAGGCTTATCTTAGAATAGATCTAAATTATCTAGACCTATAAATCGTGGAAAAATGCAGAAACGAAAATTTAGTCCCCTCTGCATACGAATGACATGATTTAATTTTATTTGGGAGGGTCAAGTGCACCCCAAACCCACCAATCTGATTGGGCTATTTCTTGCATCTGTGTACATGTCATTGAGTTAGCTTGTTAGTTAACATAGTCCATTATGTCTGTCATATTTGTCACTTTTTGTTCACACCCGTGAAACCAGTAGCGTAATAGATCTACATTAAAGCTATCATTCTTTTGGTTGTTTTTTCTCTAAATTACTTTCTTTAGAAGATTATCTGATTCTACAATTTTCTTACTGTTTCCCTTCGCTATTTTCATTTGTTGTTGTTGATTGTTGTTTTGTTTATTTCTCTCTCTCTCTCTCATCATATTTTATTCATACCTCTAACCTCCCCTCAATATTCTTTTTGCCGCTAGACTTTTTTTCTCTTTTTTTTCCTTTTTTTTGGGGTTTCACCCCTTTCGTGTCGTTTACCGGCGTAACCCCATAATCAGCGCAGCCTGCCTTGGCTTCGGGTGCTACGCCCGTCTTCCATCGAATTGATTTCGGAATCCACAAATTTTTTGTGATATGCAGCCCCTACGTTAGATCTAACTGGGAATCAATGGTTATCGACTGTTTATGTACAAAGAAATAATGAATTGTCATGTTATCCAAAATTTGAATTGGAAGAAATGAATGTATACTAACTATGAATCTGAATCTGAATTAGAACTGAGTTGAACACTGTTGTTACGTTAGTGTAGAGGGTAATACGTTTTCAAGTCGTAATGTTAACGTTAGATCTGCTTAGTAAGCGTATCGTTAACGTTCGATCTAACGTTTAGTAAAGATCTAACAGAACTTACATGTAGATCTAATGTAGATGGCTACGTCAAAAACTAAGGTTAAATGTTATTACCAAATCAGGTGACCTACCAAAGAAAGTGAGCATTTATCGAAGCCGTAAGGACCTTCATCTTCATAAACGTTAATTAAGTTAGACTCTAACCGGCCGGAATTTAGGTTCATCGTTATTAACAAATATTACAGTGACTACTAACAAAGTGAAGCATGAATATTAAGCCGTAAGGACTTACATCTTCAAAACGTAATTTCCAAAAGCAAGCATTGTTCCTTGATTCTTGATGTTAAAAAAAAAGAATGTTTTATAATTGTTGTCTGTCTCAGCTGAGGAGCAGTTAAGCTAGACTCATCCAACCCATGTAACAATCAATGCATGTGTGTGTGAAAGTGACCTTCATTAACGTTAGACTGCAGTAGGTCTAGTAAAACAAATTGAAGAAATCTTTGCTGACAATTAAATCAAGTATGGATTTGCGAATTACACGAATCGAATAACCATTGGCTCATCACACCTATTCACTTGCAAAGGTCCCCCTTTCGGTACAATACTGATATTCTGCTTCTCAATTAAAGAAAAAGGGGAAATAAAAATTTTAGATGAATTATGCGAGTCAGATCGGATTACTCAGCTCAAAAGCTAATAAATTGTGGTGATATGGGCGCTGCGTGAAGTTTTGCTATGGAAAGGCGTATTATTACGCCAACGTGAACACGGCGCTACAGGCCTTAAGCACGCGCAGCTCGCGCAGGCTTTTTTTTAGGGGGCCTCATGGCAGGTGTTTTGTTTGTTATTGATCTGATCATTCATCGCAGTTTTTATGGCAAATTGTTGTTCCTCTAATTTAAAAAGTTTAAGTGACTCGTTTTGATTAAATAATTTCATAGCTTTTCACGAATTTGGAAGCTTTACGGTATTGGGTTGGATATCTAGATTGTTAACGTTTCGGAATGTATTGATATTCTGCGGCAACAGTCGCTTGGACAGACATAATCGCCTCAACATGAAAGTGAAAGTGTTTAGGCCTAATACAAAGAGGACACGTAGGCCGGCTGATAAACAACTAAGGCTTTATTATTTTCATTGAAATCTGCTCTATACGTGCTTGCTTGTGATAAATTAAAAAGATTCAAGCTTTGGCGTTATTGCTATATCAACGTTGTGGAAGACCGCGCTTAAAAAAAGGTCGAAGCTTGGCTATCTGACATATCTTCACAATTGGTCTGAATGGACAAATAAACACCAGCCTGACACAACACATTTGAACAGTATGCCGTCAGCATTGGTAAACTATGTGCAGAAACAAATTGGCACATTCTCACCGATGGAATACACAGCAGTCTATGGAAGGGGGGGAAGGAGGGGCGACTGGAATGGTCTCTCAATGATTTCACTTGTCTCAAAACACTTAATGATCGTTTTGAACGCAGCATTTTTTCAGGGATTCATTATTAGATGCCATATGCAGAGACCTGGGGTACATGGGGAATCATGTAACTCGATTTTTTTTAAACTATAATGATTTATTTTAAAGATTAGATCAAAATTATGTATTATTTATTTTAGGGAATGGCATACACAATGCTTTAAATATAACTGTAACTTTGATAGAAAGGCGCCTGAGCCAAACTAGGAATCGATGCAGATTTTAAACAAAAATGTCTAAGATTATAGATTATCATAATTTGTCTGGATTTTCACTATCTGTTTCCGCCTGGGGGTGTATCATCAGGTCGTGTGAAAAACCGCGTAAAAGGAGTTGTTTTTTTCCGCAGTCAATGTATGCGCGCAGTACAGTGAAATCGGTTAATAAAGGGTAGGCTATACTTTTTAACAGGAAGGTTTCTTTAAAGGGGTGTTTTTCAAGAGCCTGAATATCTGTTTTAGGGTTATTCTATAGAGGGTCATCTTAAAAAAGGGGTATCATCAATATCAATTTCTTACGCACAGAAAAGCCCCTCTTTTGCGGCAGTGAAATAGGAGGTTCCGCCACGGGTGCATGCATCACTGTTCACACCTACAATGTATGATAGGAGAAGCGACGAGCTGCTGTCATAAATAATAAAGACTGGGGGGGCGTGGCAGCGTGGGAAGGTCAGATGAAGCTGCCACACGTAATTTTATACCCAGTTGGAAACAGTCGTTGAATAAAATAACTTGGAGGATTTATTCGTAATTCAACGGAGCTGTGAAAACTGTGAATATAATAACAAAACACAGATCACAATAATATTATATAAAGATTACAATTAGTAACATTCTGTATTTTTTAACAATATATTTCTTATATTGTAGCGTGAAGTGTTAATTACGATAACAATATCTTTATGATTTGTTAATATAATTTGTTTTAATAAAAACATATTAGTCTAAAAGAAAAATCATCACTGCATACACAGTACACATTATAGATTTAAACACATAACAGATAAATTGTATAATAACATTGCCTTCAGATGCAATAAAGAACAAAAACTTACAAACGCTTTAAGTGCCCTCTAAGCCTATGAGTTATCAATGACAATACTTCACTTTCTTTACTGTCGATATACTCAACCACTTGACCACACAAATTAGATTTACCGATTAATAATTCTATATCTTGACTATATACAGTAGGTTATAATGACTTTACAAGCAAACAATAATATAAATATTTGGTTCTTACCTCATGGGTGGACATATAGAAAATTACTCTAGGCAGCATTAAAACAGTGTCAGTTCTTAGATGATGATTTAAAAATGGCGATTTCGTTTGAAAGAAATTATTCTATTTATCTGCGTATATACATGTACAAAGAAATTGACGCGAAACGCGTATACAGATTATGTGCGCGGAGCGCAGATCAAGTTGAGTGCGCAATACAATCAATGATATTTTTACGCACCAGCGGCAGCCACACTCCCACCCAAAATCATCTATGATTTTTTTTATCCGATTTAACTAATAGATAATCACAATCTGTCTGTAGTCATTGAAAGGTATATACATTTAATACATTAAACAACATTAAAAATACATTCCAGATTTCCCTGAAGAAGGGTGCAAAACTTGTCAAAACATCGGGGCACATGGACATCTAGTCCGAGTTGGGGACTAGGACAATCAATTTATGCACAGGTCTTTCTAGGATGTACGCAATGACGTGGCTTTCCATGTTCATCGAGGTCTGGTGTTGCCATCAGTATTTTGACCTTTCGTACGAGGCCATCGTCATCTGCGAACGCTTCAATGACCTTGGCGATTCTCCATTCATTTCTGCACAGATTCTCATCCTGCAATATCACTACATTATCATTTCGATGTTTCGACGTAACCCTGACCAGGTCTTTCGAGATTGGAGTGTGTGAAGGTACTCCTTCCTCCATCGCTTCCAGAAGATATTAGTCAGGTACTGCACACGTCTCCATCTTTTGCGTAGGTACACGTCCTCTTTGTCGAATTTCCCCGGCGGAGCAGTACAACACCCGACTTCATAGTGAGAACGTGATTAGGTGTCAGTGGCAGTGGGCCATCTGGACTTTCCAAGTCCTGAACTGTCAGTGGTCTGCTGTTGACGATGGCCATAGACTCATATAGAAATGTCCGAAGAGATGAAGTGTTGAGTTGTGCACCTGATTGTTCTAATATTCCATTTAGAACATTCCTCACATTTCTGATCTGTCTTTCCCAGACTCCTCCCATATGGGATGACGAAGGTGGGTTCATCTGAAATTCGCAGTCAAGTCTCAGCAACTTGGTAGCAACTCGATCTGCATCCAATTCACGAAGGCCTTCTTTCAATTCGTGTTTGGCACCAATGAAGTTGGATCCTTGATCACAACGAATGAGGCGAATCCGAATGGCAATGAAACTCTCAGTCCATTAAGGAATGCGTCAGTAGACATATCATCCAATACTTCGATATGTACAGCTCTCATCGAACATGCATGTAAAAATGAGTCCATATCGCTTCAACTCCTTTCTCCCTTCTTTGATAGTGAAGGGGCCGAAACAGTCAAGTCCACAGTAGGTGAAAGGAGGCGATGGTTCAAGTCTATCCTGTGGTAGATCAGCCATCTTTTGTCCTTTTGGTTTGCCTCGGAACCTGATGCAGAGGACACACTTCCTGATCAGGGATGACACTATACCCCTGCAACCAGTGATCCAATATCCACTAGAGCGAATGGCATTGATGGTCAGATTCCTTCCTTGATGTGCTGTTATTTGGTGATAGTGTAAGGCAACAAGTTTAGAGAGATGGCTTGTCTTCGGTAGGATGATGGGATGTTTGGCACCATACATCATTTCAGCCTTTTTCAACCGACCTCCCACCCGTAGCAGGTCATGGTCATCAAGAAACGGATCAAGCTGTTTCAAAGGGTTTGTCTTCGAAGTAACTGAGGAACTTGACTTGATTTGCTTTCTTTCTTCAAGAAAAGCTTCTTTCTGGATTGCGCGGATGAGATTTCTCTCTGCTACTCGTCTTGCTTCTACTTCATCAATGTCCAGTCCCTTCTTTCTATAACAGCACTTTACTATCACTGTGACAGCTGTCAGTGCGTTCTGAAGGCTGGAGAAGCGTGAAGCGTGTCAGTCTATCTTCGAAAGATGTGAAATTCTTTGCTTCTGTTGCATGGACAGTGACAGATTTCACTTCAACGTTGTCTGGAGAAACCTCAACATTAGCTTCTTGAGGAGCAATCTCACTCTCCCAAAGAAATGTAGGTCCAGTAAGCCAGTTTGATGACATCATTTCTTCCGTCGTTAATCCTCGAGATGCATGATCTGCAGGATTTTCAGCACTGGCTATGTAGTTCCATTGTTCCGGACTTGAAGTCTGGCGAATACGTTCGACACGATTGGCAACGTACATGTGGAAGCGCTTGCTCTCATTGTAGATGTAGCCAAGAACAACTTTCGAGTCAGTCCAGAAGTGGTGTGTGACGGAACTGTAATCAAGCTCATCGTTCAAGATATTGGCAATCTTCACAGAGAGAGTAGCTGCTTGGAGTTCCAACCTTGGAATCGTTGTTGGCTTAAGAGGAGTCACTCGTGCCTTTGCCATGGCTAAGGAGCAGTGGACGCGGCCACTTTCGTTCTTTAGACGCACATAGGAACACTGACCATATCCTGACAAGGAGGCATCGGAGAAGTGATGTAACTCTACTTCCTTAGGCGTTCCAAAGTCTGGTGGCTGGAAGCAACGAGGGATTTTGACAGTGTCAAGTTTCACCATCTCTTGTCTCCACTTTTCCCATAGTGGACGGAGATCGTCAGGAACAGGCTGGTCCCAGTCCATCTTGCTTTTGCACATCTCCTGGAGAATCTGTCTCCCAACAAGAACCAAAGGTGCAATCAAACCAAGAGGATCGTAGATAGAAGCTACGGTGGCAAGAATACCGCGTCTTGTTAACGGATGGTCTTTCAGAGTTAGTCTGAAGCAGAACTCATCAGAGTTTATGCACCATTGCAAGCCGAGTGCTCTTTCGATTGATGTAGAATCTTGCTGACCGAGTTCAAGGCTAGTCTTGGCAACAGCAGCACGTTCTGACTCGGGGATACTGCTTGTTACTTTTGGATTGTTGCAAACAAATTTGTGCAAACGAAGGTTGCCTTTTGCACACATGCTCACTGTCTTCTGAATAATGTCAATAGCATCCTCTTCAGAAGATTCACACTTGAGACCATCATCGACATAGAAATTTCTCTTGAGAAAAATCTGCGGCCTCCATACTGAGTTCTTGGTGATCTTCGGACTTCTGCTTCAACCGAAGTTGGCACATCCTGGGGAAGAAGTCGCGCCAAAAGATGGACTTTCATCCGATAGTCCACTGGGGCTTGGAAAGATCCCCATCCTCCCACCACAGGAAGCGAAGGTAATCCTGGTGATGCTTTGTAACACGGAACTGATGATACATTTTCTCCACATCACAGGTAAAAGCGATGGTCCTTGTCGAAATCTGCACAGGACTCCGATCAGCGGGTTGATGAGGTCAGGCCCTTGAAGAGGTGATCCTTTAGCAGGTTCCTTGGTAGCGAGCGCTGCAACAAGACGACTCTAACTTTGTTCGGCTTTTTAGGATGATATACTCCATTGATGTGGTATATACCAACTGCTTGAGACTGACACTTCTTCTGCAGGAACTTTTCTGCATCATCTCGCTGAGGATTTCATTCATGAAGGTCATATAGTGATCCTTATATTGAGGTCGTTTCAAGAATTGTTCTTAGTCCTTTAAGTCGACTCATGGCGGCCTTTCGATTGTTCGGCAGAGTGGGTTCACCTTTCTTGAAGGTAGGGCATCTCATAATAGCCGTCATCCTTTGGTGGATTCCTCTCTGACGATCTGCAGAAATTTCTTATCATCCTGGAACATTGTTGTCTTTCCATCTATTTCGTGAAGTCCTTTTCCATCATCTGGAGGAAATCTGCAGTAGTCACCTCCTTTAACTGTGCCTTGTAAACATACTTCACGTTTGATTGACTTCAGTCGAAATGGGAGCTTCTACCCTCATGCTGACCGTACGATGTGTCTGTCCAAATGCATCAAAGTTCTCTGTAGAGTCAGCATGAGAACCACCAACGATGCTCCATCCTAATTCTGTTTTTACTGCAAAAGGCTCGTCATTCTTTCAAGTATGCATTCTTTTGGGCAAGAGCTTGAGGACAGTTATATCCGATAAGCAAACCTATGGGACAATCTTGAATTGGTGCAAGCTGGTTCTCGAGACCACGTAAGTGAGGCCATTGACTCGCTGTTTCTGGTGTAGGGACATGAGATTCGTCGAGTGGGATGGAGTTCCTGAGTATGCGGCAGGAAGGGTACCTTTGTATCCGACATGAAGCCTCGAACAACAAATTTTCAAAATATCCTACACGGAATCGTGAATGTCAGTCATGGTTGTTAATCTCAATGTAGCAGAATCTGACGGCACATGCAGTTCATCTCCTACACTGTCTGCAATGAACGTTGTATCTGACATTATGTCTAGTAATGCGTAGACTAGTATTTCCTGCTCGGGATTATCCAGACTCGATAGGTATACCGGCAGAACCATTGATGTAAGGGTACTATCTGCACCTGTCTTGACTTTGTGACAAGATGCTTCATTCTCTTTGATAGTCTCCTTGGACGTGATAGATGACGCCTCTTGGCTTTCGCGTTTTCCTTCTGAATTTGGCTTATTGAAAGTCTCATCGTGTAGACTGGTTGGGTGACGCTTACGGCATTTTTTACATTCACTCCTCTTCGGGCAATGTTTTGACATGTGACCTCTGCCAAGACACCCAAAGCAAAGTCCTTCATTCTTCACGAATTCTTTCCTTTGTTCCAGCGATTTCCGACTGAACTTTCTGCACTCATCCAATATGTGATTCTGTCGATTGCATAAGATGCAGATCTTCTGGATAGTGCTCGGCTTGCTTGCTGTGGAGAAGGACACTCCTTGTTGTCGAGATACAGTCTTGTGTCTTCCATCCTGCATCTGGTAGGAATTGCGCTGATTTTGTTCTTTTGCTGTCTTTTTCGCCTCGTAGGTGACGTAGGGATCATTTGAAATATCAGCTTCCTCCGCCAGAAAGGACACAAATTCTTCGAATGATGGATATCGCCCACTGGTTTTCTTCAGCTTTGCGACTGTCCGATTCCATCTATGCACGATCCAGTCCGGAAGTTTTGTGCAAATTTTGCTAATCTCCCGCATGTCGTTCAGGATCTGTAGGTCCTTAATTTCAGACGAGGCTATAAGACACTGTTGCAAGAAGTCGGACAAATTCTGAAGGCTCTTGTGATCCTTACTTCCAACCTTTGGCCATGAGTCAACTTAAAGGACTCAAGAATCAATTCTTGAAACGACCTCAATATAAGGATCACTATATGACCTTCATGAATGAAATCCTCAAGCGAGATGATGCAGAAAAGGTTCCTGCAGAAGAAGTGTCAGTCTCAAGCAGTTGGTATATACCACATCATGGAGTATATCATCCTAAAAAGCCGAACAAAGTTAGAGTCGTCTTTGATTGCAGCGCTCGCTACCAAGGAACCTGCCTAAACGATCACCTTCTTCAAGGGCCTGACCTCATCAACCCCCTGATCGGAGTCCTGTGCAGATTTCGACAAGGACCCATCGCTTTTACCTGTGATGTGGAGAAAATGTATCATCAGTTCCGTGTTACAAAGCATCACCAGGATTACCTTCACTTCCTGTGGT
>JZLH01S0077535.1:9276-20857 GCA_001188425.1 Eucidaris tribuloides | reverse complement strand
ATGCTCTATCGATTAATTACTTTGCTGGTTGGATCAACTTTTGAATAAAAGAGTGCAGCTTATCACACCAATTTAATATCCATACATTTAAACATCTTAGTAAGATTTATGACGCTTCCCTTCAAAGGAAAAATCCTAGACATTTGAACATTATAAGTTTCCTATGTTGAGGGTAGGTGTAAGAGATGGTATTCATTTGTGCGTCTTCTGTATCGTTAGCGTTGTGATGTTTAAAAATTCATGCCGGCTGGTGCTAGGTAGTACATGTATGTGCATCATATCCTTTTGGCTTCATAACAATGATTCAATTCATTATTCTCTAAACCACTAGTGTACTTGATTTTGGGGCAATGGGGTAACAACTTTCACCTGTTCAATTGATAGGTCATTCTAACACATGATTGATGATCGATCGATGATGATGATTTGATTTGATGGTTATGGATGAATATGATGATGGATGATTATGATGGATGGTGATGATGATGATGATGATGGTTATGGATGATAATGATGATTGATGATATGGAGAGATGATGGATGATGGTTATGGATGATAATGTTTGATTGGCTGATGATGATGTGATGATGAAGGATGTGAATGATCGACAGATTTGATGTATGATGATTGATGATGAGATTTGGATGACAATAGATAATGATGTGATATAGTATCTATTGATGAATCGATCATTTGGTGATGATAGTGATGATGGGTGATGATGATGGAAGGATGACTCGAGCCACATACTGATCACCATCGACGACAGATGGAGGATAATGGATGATACGAATGATCAACGGTGATGATAATGATGGATGATGCTGATTTGAGTTGACTCAGCTAGCACCAATATCGACTAGATGATGGTGACGATGGATGATGATAATTGTATGGATGCATGATGATTTATTGGTGGGCACAAAAAAATACTCTTTCTTTTTCTCCTGCCAATGCGACTTAATCGCACACTTACTCTCTAGGGAAACTACTCTCTCGAGGTATGACTATTATTATCCTAAAGTATCGGTAAAGATCGGAGGAGTATACTTTTCTCATCCCAGGCAGCATCACTCTTCCACGAATTACCCTCACCACCTTATACACTAGCTAGCTCTGTATTAAGAGTATAATAGGCTCTATCACCGCGCATATCAATCGTGTATTTGTCCTTCTAAGATATTACCCCTCATTTTAAGTGTGTGTACCACTTTTAATTGACAGCATTTAATAGCTACATAATTAATAGACGTGTTACCTGTTAAATGGTTTGCTCTAGATGATAGCATGTGTTTTACAACGCAAGGGCAGTGGTCAGGGGTAAAATCTATTTTTTTTTTTTTATTGAGGGTGGGGTAAATAATTTTTTTTAGACAACACCCTGAATTTCATGAATTCACACTGCAAAATCTTTGATTTTCTGATTTTTTTTTGAAAATATCGGGGAGGGGACGCCTTTCCTCTGACCCACACCTCCTGAACGATTAATGCCGCAAAAGGGGGTGGGTGGAATGTTAGGAGGACTTCTCTCCAAATATGCAGAGTCAGGGGACACAATTATCAAATCTTTTTATTTTGTCCCTATGGCCCCGTCCCCCCCGTGTAGACGATATTGGTCTTTTACGTAAATCTTTTAGCATTGTTTGTTTTATATGGTGTGATTGTTGGATGTCGTTTGGCCTTGATATTTGACTAAGATTTTTTTTTTTTTTTTTTTTTTTTTGGGGGGGGGGGTTTGGCAAGACAAAATGATGTAGATTCCCCGCATCGTGATGAGAGCGATTTTGCATCTTACCATTCCCTCTTTCCACTGCCTTTGGCCACCTTACCAAATCCAAGATCCCATTTTTTCTTGGTCAGCTTCCAACCGCTTTTGAACTAAGTTTATTGTTGGGTGGGGGGGGGGGGAGGGGTCGGGTAGGGTGTGTAATATATTTTTTAATCTTCGTCAATTTCTGAGGTCCACAATTTTTTTCTCCCTGTTTGTGCTAATCCCAGTGCTCAGCAAGTGGGGGGGGTGGGCTGCCGGGTATAACATTTTTAGTTTGATGTGCATTGATTATATTCGGGAAATATATGGGTAGTGTTTTCTGTATAACTGTTTGTCTACGTAAATTAAGGGTTGGTTTACCGAAAAGGGGGTGTTTTTGCAATTTCAAAACACCTCATTCCCCCTCCCGCGTCCGCGTATCAGCCTCAGGGCATGTTAGATCAGGGTTGGGGGCCATACAGCAGGAGCAGGGGAGTAGTGACGAAAAACCATTTTCATTCCAATCCCAGCCTCCAATTTTTTTTTCCGGCAGACAGTCCTACTCGTAAAGTTGTTCAAGGGGGTGGGGGTGCGGTGGTGGTGGTGGGGTTAGGGGGTTAAAGTTGCGCGAATTCCATATTCCACGGTCCCTAATTTCCCCTGTCAATTTATCCATCCGCTCAGCAGAAGGGGGGTGGTGGTGGTGAGAAAAAGAATTCCTTTAAAATTGAATATTGTGTTCTTTCTAGTCGGTTAAAATGAAAGAAGTTTTCCATATAGAAATTGGTTTAATTTAACGTAAAAACAAGTGGCATAGGGGGAGGGGGTGTTAGACAACCAGAAAACAGACCCCCAACGGTTCGCGTATGCCTCCAGGGCACTGTTAGATCAAGGGATGGGCTATACAGGCAGAAAAGGGGAGTAGATCAGTAGTGAGCGAAAAAATTTCATTCCAAATTCCAGATCCAAATTTTTTTTTCTTTTTCCCGCCAGCCCAGCCGCGAAAGTTGTCAAGGGGTGGGGGTGGGGTTGGGGGTAGAGGGTGTAAGATTTGCAATTCCAAATTCAAGGTCCAATTTTCTGGTTCTGTCAATTTTTCCCAGCTCGCTCAGCAAGTGTGGGGAAGAATTTTTTTCCCCTTATATTATTATAATCGTGTTCTACGGTTTGAATATGGGTGAGTTGTTTTCTCAGTATAATAAATTAGTGTTTATTTATACGTAAAAAGGGGGGTTAGGGAAAGGGAAGGGGTTGTTTGACAACGACAAATTCCGCCCCCCTCAATATCCGCGTATGCCTCCAGGTCATGTTAGAACAGGCGTGGGGTCATACAGCATGTGAGAGGGGGTGTGGGTGCAAAGGGATGGCCCCCTCGATCCGCCAATATTTTTCCAAAAATCAGAAAATCAGGGGGGGGGGTTGCAGTGTAATTCATGAAAATTTAGTGGTGTTTTTTAAATTTTTACCCCACCCCAAAGATTTTACCCTGATAATGCCCTTGCGTTGCTAAACACTGTACATCTAGAGAAACAATTTACGGTAACACCTCTATTAATTATGTAGTATAAATGCTGTTATTAAAAGTGGTACACACAGCTTAAAATTAGGCGTAATATCTTATAAGGCAAATACACATTTAAAGGCCTATAGGCCCTAGCTTTAATACAGGAGCTATAGGGCAAATTTCGTGAAAATCATACTGCCTGGGTGAACCCATCCTCCGATCTTACTGATATTTTAGGATAATAATAGTCTATACGCCCCAGGAAATTTCCTTGAAGAGTTTCAGAGTCGATCAGAAGAAAAAAAGTATTTTTCGTCCCCCCCCTAATGATGATGGATAATGATAATAATAATAATAATAATCAATGAATAATAATAATAATAATAAATAATAATAATAATAATATATATAATATATATAATAATAATAATAATAATAATAATATACTAAATAATAATAATATAAAATATAATAATAAATAAAATTTTAATAATAATAATAAAAAGTCAAACAAACAAACAACAACAACAACAACAAACCTGAGTGCCGAAAAGCTCCTGCTTGGTCGTTCTGCTCCCTATTGTGCATTTCCTTCTAGTAATTTGAAAGCTGGATCATATTGCGGCTTCCGGAAACTTCCAGGCAAATGGCCTTGTCATAACTGCAGTTTGACTTACTGGCCAGCCATATTCCGGGGACATATTACGGGTCAAGACCAGTGGCGAAGCTTAGGATTTTTTTCAGCAGGGGGGGTGGGGGGGGCAAAAACAACGGGGGGGGGGGCGGCTTGAAATTTTGTTAGGGGGGCACCAAATCCCAGGTCAATTCTTTTTTTCGCTAGTCACGCCAGCCACACGAACAACTTCGCTCGAGCGGGGGTAGGGGGGGGGAGGGGGAGGCAATGAGGAAAAAAATATCTCAAAATGCCCAGTCAAATTTTTTTTACCATTTTTTTCTCCAAATCCCCGGTTAAACCTTTATATATTTTTTTTCTCCAAATAGCCAGGTCAAAAACATTTCACGGTTATAATTTTTGTGGGGGGGGGGGGGCAGGTTGCGCCACGAAAATCTGTGGGGGCATGTGCCAGCCCCGCTCCCCCCCCCGTATAGCTATGCCCTGAGCAAGAAAAGTCGAGACACACAATAAGCCCAAAATGTAATCCAATAAGGGTATATGCAATGAATGTTCAGAGATAGTGTATAGTTTGCATGTTGTATCTCGTTTTCAAGAGGAAATGCTCTTGATTTTTTGGGTGTCCGCCCAATTGGGAATTTGCAGCTCAATATAGCGTTCATACCATCCCACTTGAATTGGAGTTTACGCCCATGTCATGAGTGATTTTAGATTCAGAATGTGTCGGTGGACACCGTAACCGAAGGGAACCAAATATCTGCTTGATGGCAAAGTTCCTGACCCTTTGAAATTTTGTCGGCTGATTGTTTTCTTGCGCCTTTCACAAAGTTTCAGTGCTCATTACGACTTTTGTTCCATATACTGGCCCTCCCGCCCATGATAAAAGGTCATAACTGACATTTTGGTGTTTTTGGAGAATATTGAGCAAAATGTATTTTGTTCGACCCCACTATTCCCGAACACATTATAATCAATTATTAAAAAACTGTCTTCCAATAAACTGGCTACTCTGACTGCTAAATGATATTCATGGATCATCTGATGAAAACTGAACAAAAAGTGTCACAAAAAAAACCCTGCGCCAAGCAGACCCTGCTTTGTAGCAGCGAGTTAATAAAGTCTGCAAGCATAGACCCTATTTAAACACAAAGACAAACTTTCATAGAAACTTGAGCCAAGTCTAACTTGGTTACTCAGAGGTAGTGTAACCACACGCTAAACAGAAGTTGCTTCCTCTCCCTAAACCCCCCCCCCCATAAAAAAAAATAATAATAATAATAAATAAAAAATTAAAATAAAAAAAATAAAAAAAATAATTAAAAAATACAATAAGTACAATAAAATCTAAGAATTGAACAGTGTGGAAAGAAAATAAAAAACATTTTAAAGTAACAGAATATGACACAAGTATTTCATATTTTAAAACTTGGTTCACTTTTAAATAATTATAAAGAAATAAACTTTATTTCATTTCAATCCAAGAATGTACAGAATATTACAGCCATGTAGGAGTAACCAATGTCCACTTACATTTTATGGGAGCATATTATAAGACAAATTGAGTAGTATCTACATGTACACAAGTACAGTGTAAAATATAGGGTTTGCCCATTTTTATACAAATGTAGATTCACATCTTAATTTGATCTGGAAGTGTAATAGCTGATATGAAACAAAGAAAAGATGTGCATCTCTTTCATATGTCTACACTGAACATTGTGTAAATACACTGACATATAGAAGGAAACACCATTGCAAACCTTTAGCAAAGTATAGGAGCTAGAAACTCGGTTTGGTTGGAATTATAATTATGTCGTTGAATTGACATGAATAGTGCAGACTGCAGAACATTAACAGACCCAGAGAATTTTATTTATTTAGCTTATTTGCAATGACATACCTGCCAACCAGTAGGATTTCCAGGGCAGTTCTGTCCTTATTACAGTTACTAGGCGGTGCTTTCAACAACAAAAACATAGATTATAATAAGAATAGAACATGAATGACCAAAATAAATGATACCAAATGCCCTGGTTATGATAGTGATTTTAATACAATGCCCAAACTGTAATGGAAATGATGTGTTTATTTTCACTGGTGAGTGACGAAACAAAAGGTATGTTTTATTCATGTTTTTTCTCGTTGTTTAGCTGTTTCAAATATTTTTCTCATTCACACTCTAATTTCATTTTTTTTTTATTATGTAACCTTTTTATTGTTTACTGCACCGCCTATGCTGTAATAAGACTAGAACTGCCCTGGAAAAATCGTACTGGTTGGCAGGTATGCAATGACCTTACAAGTGTCATTTAATACTTTCTTATCCAGATCTTTCTACAAAGCATATCCTATTTATTGTACCAAAGTGTGACATTACTCTGGTCCAGAAATATGTGTGGACAATATGCAAAAGGAAGGGATTGTGGAATTTGTGGTTCATATACTGTACTTGTTTTACCATCTGCTTTAAATTCTTTTCAGAATTCACTCCCTGTCAGTTATTTTATCAGAGATCCCATCTTGCAATATGAATGGCATGCATAAATGCTCTGAATACACAAATTAATAAGCAAGCATAAATGTAATGTACATGTAAGTAGGCTGCTCACAAGCATGCCAGTGCTTTTAATAATACCCCGACGCCAGCCCCACCTCAGGTCAAACTTTGTATGACAAACAAAGTTCAATCTGATGATTGATCACTGATCAGTAGTTATTAATCAAAGAAAATAACATGCAACTTGTGGAAATTTGCCTCCGGCTACCTCTATTTTGTTACTAGTATCAATGTGTATCAGTTTTGTGGAAATATCAGGAACTTCTCACTTTAAAAGAAGAAGAAGCCAGCAACTAACAGGCATAAGTTACGAAAAAATATGAGTTCTTGCCAACCAATCAGATCACATGTGCACTGATGTGGAGCTGACCATGTGTGACCAATGCATGCCACCCGATGTGTGTTAGTCATGCCGTGGTAATGTATGCACTGTCTGAATCGATAAGCTCCTCCCCCTATAGCTGTTTCTGCAAGTTTTACCCCGGGTTAAAACTTGCAAAGACGTAAAATAAACACAAATTAACTAATTTATAGGGCCTTGCTAAGGGTGAGTATCACACAGTACCCCTTATTTAGGCTGTCTTTATCACCATGTACCATAATTCTCACAATACTCACAATGTCATTTATTTTCTTAACTTATGCCCGTTAGTTGCTGGCTCCTTCTCCCTTTGATATATTTCTGCTGATATGTCTTGTATTTGATCATTCAATTTATTTACACAGCTTCAACAGGCTCTTCAAATATACACATATTACATAAAAATCTTTACATATACTGTATACGCCATATATTTCGCGTCCATATATTTTCGCGATTTTGCTTCAAGACGGGGAATTCGCGAGGGTATATTTTCGCGATTTTATTGTATTTGCATTCACTTTGTACAGAAATGTCATGAAGTGAAAATTTTCGCGTTCAGTAAGTCGCGAAATTCGCGAAAATAAAACCACCGCGAAATTTACAGCGTATACAGTAGTACATTTTGTGGTAGATTACACGTTCATGACATTGCCTCAGTAAGTGAACAATACAAAATATTTACTGCCAAATGTCCAAACCCCACTGCTGCTTCACTGGCTGAGTGACACAAATGGATCCAGATAGATCACATATAACTGACCATTTCTGAAGTCATGTCAATTCCAAAAGGCATTTACAGTTTAGAAAAGTACTAATAAAGGTGAATAAATGTACTTATCCTTGTCGTGTCTGGGTAATTCTCATTATCGTGTATAGCTCTCCTAATCTGAATGCATGTGGAGCTCTAATTTTTTGGCCCTTAATTCTTGGGAAGTAAACTTCTGGTTACGGCACAGAAAGCTATATCCACATACAAACTCATACACATCGATTGCTAAAATACTTGTGGATCATGTCACAATCTTTCTTACAATCTAGCGAATAACAAAGTTATTTTCTAACTCGGCGCGGTTGCATTCCTTTCTCACGGGGTAAACATTCGTGGCTTTCCTGGCGAGAGCTTCAAATTCATTTTTTCATTTTCCGATCACAGGAAAATTTCTTTCACAAAGAGAGTCTTTCAATCGCGACACAGACATTCTCTGAAATTGGTCATCAGATCGATCTATGTTTGCCCGAGAATGAAAGATATTGGTATTGCAATGTACGAAGCATGCAACAAGCAAACACGCGATATACGATTTACCGGAACCAGAAGTAAACATCTCAAGAGCGAAGTGCCCGATATCGGTATAGCGAGGTGATATTGCTTGATATTGGTTATATGCGATCGGTAGAAATGTATCGCGCTCTTCCATTGTCCTTGCCAACCTCCATGTCCTGTTTCATGTGAGACAGTATACATACTGGGCGATCTCAGAGCCACTTCAGCTGTCATTATCACTCTCACCTTTCACCTCCCAGACGATATTGCCTGGATTTTGTTCTTGCTCGCTCCGTGCGTTTCGTTGCTCCTCGATCTCCAGGCGGCGGGTCTCGATGCGCAACCGCTGCTCTTCAATTTCAGACCGATGCTTTGAGACAGCTACCAGTTCCTTTAAACAGCTCAGTATGTCACGCTGGGTTTCTGCACTCTGTGTCAGAGCTGGAATGTCTGCGATACCACCAAGCTGGCCGAGGCGTTTAGATAACCCAGGCGAACTCTCAAGGATAATTTGATGCCGCTTTCCCCCTCTTTTATAATCATGCTTGCCATTTTCTGACATGTTTTCAGGTGCCGGTGAATTAGCTAAAAGACAAAGAAAATCAAAATGATACAAGTAAATAAATAAAGTAATAAACTGAATTATGATAAAAATGAAATAATGAAATTTACATTTCATTGAAAAATTTTGGCACTTTGTGTGGAAGGGCAGAAAAGAAAAATTCTGTTAACATCATTGAGCAACAAAATATCAAAGGAGCAGATGCTCATGTGAATAAATCTGTGATGTCATCCTATTCATCTCATCGGGGGGGGGGGGTTGGGGGGAATGAATAAACAGACCATCCCCCCTTGATGAATAGGATGACATCACAGATTTACACCAATGGAGCGTCAGCGCCCGTCCCACTCCTACAAACCCGCTCACATTCCCTACTTCAGTCATTAAAACATTATGCATCCATGTATGCACAACACTTCAGCTAACCTTAAAGTAATAGACTATTTGTGGAGCTTCTAATCAAAAAAAATATCAAACTTTGCAATCTGAGCTACATAGTAGTGTTTGAATGGACAAGTAAACACCCTAGAATACAAAAGTTTGGAAATTTATGCTGCCGCTGGCAAGATATGAATGAATAAACAATTAATACTCGGGGCGAGTAAAAAATAGCCTAGATCCACACACAGATAAGTCTATGGGAGGAAATGGGTCAGTGAATCTGGTCAACTTATGATTTTCACTTTTTTAAAGCACTAAATAATCATTTTGAAATACAAATTTTTTTTCAGGGCTTTATTTTTAGACCTTATCAAAGACACTTGGAGCATTGAGGATTATGTAGCTCACATTCTTCTTAACTGTGGTAAATGTTAACCAGTGGCTTTAACCCTATACTAACTGGGGGGTCAATTTGACCCCCCCCCCCACCCGTGCAAAATTTGTTGACCGCCTCGTTTGCTGACTTTTTACTTTCAAGTGTTGCGCATCTCTTGAGACCATTTTCGAAAAAATCGGACCAACTGTTATGACGCTGCAAGACTATTTACCGGTATACATGCATGTCAGCCCCAAAATTGCTCAAAAACATGATGTGTTTTCAGCCAAAAATCATAAGTGTATGATTATTTTTGCCCTTACTGGTTGAAATGAATTAATTTTATGCTGTTTACAATTGCAAAAGTGTCCACATCAAACTTCATCGAAAAAAAAAAATAAAACAAAAGGTCGGAAAAACAAAGAAATACATAAAATTTCAGAAAACAATAAATTACATAAGAAATTAATTCCAATTCGGCAATTTTTTTTGTAAATAATTGTTAGAAATGTCAGAATGAATATTTTCACCAAAAATTAGCATTCTACTAGCTATTGTAAATGAATTATAGGTTATAACATAATTTTATGCAATTATTTGCATAATTTATTACTTTAAAAAAATGAAAAAAAAAATATAATTTTTGAAAATTTTACTATACAGTCTTGTAGTTTACATCTGGCTCTATGCGCATGCAAATTTTCATGGCAAATGCGCAATCCGCGGCCGACGATACTGAACGGACGGGGGGTCAAACTTCGACCCCCCCTACCCCCCCCCCCCCCCCACGTAAAAACCTGGTCTGAAATAGCCCAGTTAAAGGCAGGGGATCTCTTTTGCGATGCCTAAAAATTAAACATTGTGTAAATTACAATGCATTTAGAAGAAAATGCCATCTGCGGAACCATTCAGCAAACTATGACGGCAGCTAGAAAACTCAGTTTTAGTTGAATTATAGCTGACCTTAGACTCCCAGATTTGAATTTTTTCTTGGTGAGAAAAAAATGTTACCATAGAACGTACACTAAAAGGCTATTGTATTTTCTTTTTGCATTTTCAAGAATTCTAGCAATCATGACCCCCAGATCAACAGACAATGCCTTCATTCAAATAGCCTAAGGGGCATGTTTATCTTTTCCTGGTCTGTGGATGTTTGCAAATGAGAATTCACCTGCCTTTAAAAATATGGTTGATGGACAAACAGATTGGACACTGGTTTTTTGGTCTTTATTGAAAATAAATCTTATTAGATTACAATATAAGCACAAATTTAAATGAAAAGTACACAGTGTATGCTGGTTGGTTTTTTTTTTGGGGGGGGGGTATTTTGATTTGTTTTTCACCTCTTATGTGAGTCTACAAGGTGAGCAAATAAGCTAACTATATAAAAATACACTCCTGTAATCTGCAACAAGCCGTCAGAAAAGCTTTTACACAGAATTTTGACATTCATTGTTTATGCTAAATTGTGCATATTCTAAATCACAAAAACGCTACTTTTCTCCTTGGCGGATTTTGATTTTGAGTTTATTTGTTGTTGGTAAGGGTTTCTAAACTTCTACAGATTTCGAAAGATCATAATTATGCTAATTTATGCAAATTTATTTGTAATCAATGAAAAATGACAAAAAAGCCTCAGAGCTTTAAATAGAATAATTTTGAAATGCATTCTGTCTAAGATCACAAGATACAGGTGAGACATATATTATGCATTACATAACTTTCTTGTTTTGGAGGTAGGGATTAGCATCGTGCAGAAATGTTCTGAAAAATGTTTAAAAATATATGATGCATATAATAGGCAACAACAGAATGCCGTGTGCCTAGCAGAATTTCATTGGCAAATTGCTCAAAGCAAAATGTTAACGGTATATCGTCTGTTAATTGAAAATAAAGAAACTTATTCCATATTTCTGCCTAAGATACTGATAGAAGGACCTCAAAGACCACAATACTACGATTTCATGTGAAATAAGCCAATGGTTTTCACAAGCTTTTAACGACATTTTGCTTAGAGCATGTGCTATCGACATTCTGCCACGCGCACCACGAGAAGTCAACATGCATTCAGGTTGCACGGGCCGGTTAAGAGTTCATCCCTACCCCACAGCCACGACAATACAAACATACCTCCCAACGGGAATTCTCCCTTTCGTAGCTGCGCTTTCCGCACTTGGTTCGTCGCCCT
>JZLH01S0077513.1:0-15154 GCA_001188425.1 Eucidaris tribuloides | reverse complement strand
TTAAGCCTAGTGTTAAGTTCGGAAATGTGTTTGTGTCAAAAGTGACCAAATAATCATTTTAAGTACTAACAACAAAAATTTATAATTGCATAAGCCAAATATGATTTAAATACCATATGAAAGAAATTAAAGTGCTAAAATTCCTGGTGAATGTATAGTTTTGACAGAAGCCATCTGCCATGCTTAACCCATTGGACAGTGAGAATGAGAAATCTCAGGCTGTGGACTATGGAATATATGTGTTATATCTAAATCAAATCATATCCAATGGGTTAAAACTTCTGATTTAAGACCATGTATTTATTAATTTCCTTAGATAAATATGGATGGTTATGTTGAGTATATTGTGACTGTGAAGAACAACAGAATGTTACCTACCTTCTAGATTTAAGAGTCTTCAATCATCAAAAATTGTTTGTTTTTGTTTTTTTGGCCAAGAAATCTCTTACAATCCACCAATATTTGTTGTTTGTCTCCGTAGCGTCATGTCCCTCTTCAAGACATTCATTCAAGACTTTGAGGGCAAGGAGGTCAACAACATGATCCAGATGTACTTCGATATCGACATCTACTACCGCATTCCTGAGAACCAGATTGAGAAGCGCTTCTCCCTGTCCAAGCAGATCTACAGTAACTACTTTGATCCAAACTCCAGAAAGTGAGTTATTTTACACGGACACATTTAAAGGCAGGGAATCTCATTTGCACTCCTCCCATAGCACAGCAAAACATCACTCCACTCATGCCCTTAGGCTAGTGATGGAGGACATGTTTGTGAAATTTGAGGATCAGTAATTACCTAGAATTTGGAAAATTTGCCAAAAAACTAATGGCTGTTTAGTTTACGTTCTGTGCTAGGAATTTTTGTCTCTGTGTGACAATAATTCAAATCAGAGTTTAAAGGTCACTATAATTCCACCAAAACTCAGTTTATAGCTCCTATATTTTGCTAAAGATCCTGAGGTGGTATTTTCTTCTATATGCCAGTGTATTTACACAAAGATTATTTTTAGGCATGCAAAAGAGACGCTCTGACTTTAACTTGAATTTTGCAGTTAATATCAGTGTTGTGTTTGTGTCAAGCCTATTGCTACTGAAATTTGATTTTGTTATAATGATTAAAGATATAGAAGGTTAATCATGCCTTAACCCTATATCAACTGGGGGGGGTCAATTTGACCCCCCCTTGACGAATTTCGTGATCATGCCGCCGCGCAAAATTTTTTCACCACGTCGCTCACTGACTTTTTACTTTCAAGTCTTGCCCATCTTTTGAGACCGTTTTCGCGAAAATCGGACATACCGTTACGACGCTGCGCGACTTTTTATACATGCATGTCAACTCCAAAATTGCTCAAAAACGTGATTTCGTGTACAAAATCAATGGAAATTGTGTTTTCAGCCAAAAATCATAAATGTATGATTAGTTTTGCTTTTACTCGTTGAAATGAATTAATTTTATGCTGTTTATGATTGCAAAAGTGTCCCCAACAAATTTCATCGAAAAAACAATAAAATACATAAGAAATTTATTCCAATTCGGCAAATGTTTTTGTAGATAATTGTTAAAAATGTCAAAATGATATTTTTACCAAAAATTAGCATTCTACTACCTGTTTTTAGTGAGTTATAGGCGAAAACAAAATTTCATACACTTATTTGCATAATTAATTACTTAAAAAATGGAAAAAAAAATGTTTTTTTTTTAAAATTTTACTATACAGTCGTGTAGTTTACATCCGGCTCTATGCGCATGCAAATTTTCGCGTCGATCGCGCGATCAGCGGCCGAGATCTGAAGGGGGGGTCAAATTCGACCCCCCCCCCCCCCCCACGTAAAAACCTGGTCTGAAATAGCCCAGTTAAAATAGGGTTAAACTTCACATTTATCAACATAAGTCATTTTCACCAAAATTTGAGATACAAAGTTTTATCAGCCCAGGGACAATATATGATGAAAGTGATACATTGCTTCCGTGAAGTGACAAGTAGTAGCCGACATTAAAGGCATTGTATAACAATATTTCCATTAAAAGAATGATTCCCTCTGCTACTAGTGTCTTTGATAAGGTCTAAAAGTGAATCCCTGAAAAAAATTGCAGTTCAAAATGATCATTAAGTGCTTCAACAAAGTAAAAATCATTGAGAGACCATTCCAGTTTTCCCCCATAGCTGCTGTGTTGCAGAATTTTCATCGGCTGATAATAATTTGTGTGCCAATTTTTATCTGTACATAATTTACAAGTGTCGGCATAACTGTCTGAATTTTTGTGTTCTACTGTGTTTATTTGTACATTCAAACACTGTCAGAAATGTCAGATAGCAAAGTTTGACAATTTTTTAAATGGGTATAACACAAATCTGACAATCTGATCTAAGTAAAACTGCCTTATCGACCCAAAACTGCTGTTGTTTATGTGCTTTTGGGCACTTCAGTCTCCAGTGTTTAAAATCCATTGCATTGATTATATGTATACCACTGCATAAAACCCTGGAGGGTTAAAGGGCCGTGACATGATGAAGTGAAATAAAAAAAAATGCCTCTAAAACCAAACTGATTGAAAGATATACCAGTCTATACACCAGCTGGAGTGTATCTCCTGGCTTGAATGATTTGTCTTGAATTAATTTACTTAAGGAGATTCAAGCATGAACATAATAGGACTGAATTTCTCTCGGAGCCCCAAGAGAAATGAATCCCATAGAAAGCTACACTACAAATTTATCTGTCACAAGGCATTCTAATGGTAGTACTTGTAGATTGAGTCAACTTTTGACTGCAAAATTTTCACTGTAGAATCCTTGCATAGTTTACTTGATTCTAGAATAATTTTACCCCAAGTTGAGGACTACCCCCAATCGTGTCATTTACCTTTAACCTGTTAAGAAGCAACAAGCCATATGCAAAGGTCAACGTATTCCTGTCATTGCAAGTAATTGCAAAAATGCTATACCAAACTACAAAACAAATGTTTTGTTTGCAAACTCATTTGCTTTTTCAATCCTGTAGTAATTATCAAATTCTATTTTCAAATTGGGAACTATTTATTAATTAGGGTTCAGAAGTCAATAGGTTAATGTACAAACATACCCCAGGAGCCAGCTGGTAGTTCTTTTGTTTCTTTATTTGGAATTTGGCAGTGTTTGTTTTTTGCTTATCTTGTTATACTGTTCCCAATACAGCAAATACTTTTTTCACTATTATCCATAGGGGTATCTTCTTATTCGAACATACATTCCAGTTCACTTTATAAGCAAATATCACAATCACAGGTACTGCTAGTAATTTAAGGATTCTGTGGATAGAGTGATATATTTTTGGCAAACTCTGTGTTTTAATTTAGTTTAGTTACATATTATTTTGATGTTAGTTTCCCCGTGATGTAAATGGAATAGTCTGCACAGTCCATAACCATCAGATTTTTCAGTGTCCGTCACCATGGAAGAGGCCATAGAGGAACTATTTTCATAATTAAATAAAAATATATTCTGTCTACTGTAAGTAAACAATTATATATTTAGTAATAAGTTTTGTAATACAGTTTTTGGTTTAGAAAATGGTACAAGTAAATGTATGTTTATTTATTCATATTTTGTATAACATTACGGATATCAATTCCCTTTCCCGAAATACAAATGGAATCATCCATGTGATTCAACTATGGCCATCCCCTAGCAACCATAAAATTTTATCGCCACCATTTTTATCTTATGATTGATTGTAAGATAAGTAGCACCTGCTGACTATATTTACACACCCTTCAGAAGTGTGTCGACCTATTCATATTATGAAGAAAAGTTCGTTGGCCAGTAGGTTGACAGATGCGCGACCTTTATTCACATTTTTCTGGATAAGTAGGCAAAAGGGTCCTTAACGCTTTTGTTCTATATAATGCTGCTTACAGAAAGTGCGGATGATGCTTTCATGAAAGTTCGCTTGAGGTTCATTCCCAGTTTATGAGACCTGTACCTCAGATATCTGCCATTAAGTTGCGTAGGAGGGTGAAAAAAAATGTAAAAATACTGCTCAAAGGCTGAGGAATGTAAGTGAAAGGCCAATTTCTAACAGCTGGTGCCGGTAAATGTAGGTGAAATGTCGGCAAAATGTTTTGGGCTTTTTTGTTGAATTGGACTAAGGTATAATGCTAGGAGCATATGGTATAATGCTTGAGTTGAGACGGAACAGTCTGGTGTTGTATATTGTTATACAGCAAAGGTCAACATTGTGGTGTTGACAAAATAGTTCGTGTGTGTGTGTGTGTGTGTGTGTGTGTGTTAATTACTTAATATTTTGATGCCTTATTCGAGTAGGTTAATCGGTGCAATTATATAAATAAGCTATCAGTTCACTAGTACTGATAATAACCCTTGGCTGGCTGGTGAGCGATCAAAACAACACTACAGAGTTGATTTGATTTGATTTCATTTCATTTTCATCATAAATAAAAGTTTGTCTTTCACTTAATAGAAACTGTAATTTTTTGTGATTTTCCTCACTTACTTTATGAAAGTAAATTATAGAACAAAGTTACACCTATCAATTGTGCTCTGGCCATCTGATTGTATTGCATGTATGAACTTCACCACTTATGATGTTATTACTTATGATAATCATAACTTATGATGACAATAACAACACGTGCACAAAGAAAATATAAATTGAGAAATAACTTCCATGCATGCAGCTCAGCAACAGTAAATTATAAAGTAAAATATCCCATCAAGCAAGATCTTATTTATTTCGACAGATGTACATGAGTACATGAGCTATTGTCAATCTTCTTGTTTCTTTCAGCTGTTCCCATGATTAGGGGTCGCCACATACGATTTCTCCACCGTGATCTATTCTGTGATATCTCCTCTGTCACACCATTATTCAATCTACCACAATATATTAGATATTTCAGGATGTTGTTTATTTTAAGCCTGATCATGCATGTTTTACAATATTTGCTCTGCAAATAATTGCTCCATCCCCTGCATATATGATCCCTAATGCCAGCCCTAAACCTCTAATCCTATCCTAATACCCTACCTCTTTTCCTAATCCTACCCTAGCCCTAGCCCTGCCCCTAACCCTAAATGTTTTGACCCCAAGTCCAATTGCCTCCCAAACCCTCATGCTTTGTCTTTGGACATACAGTCAAACCTGTCTAGAGTGGCCACTCCAGAGAAAAAAAGTGGCTCTTATAAAAAGGTTTTATTCACATAATTTTTCACTAGGGGAATTATTCTAGTGGTCACTTTAGTCAGGTTGGCTGCTATAGAGAGGTGGCCACTATTAAAGCAGGTCTAGCAATTTATATTTTTTTTTTCTTTTTGAAAGGGGTCATCTAAATCATGATTTAAGTCAATAAATCAAATCACTTGATTTAAATCACTAATTTAAAAAAGAAATCATAATTTAAATCAGTGATTTAAATTGCAAACCCTCATGCTAAGACAAGTTTGACTGTATTTTCACTTCAACTGTCACCACAGCAAATTTTTTTACAAGCCATACATGTACCTTGTTCTCCATTTTAGGTCCATAAACTTGAGCCGAGATGTCATGGGTCGATTAAACAATGAAGGTGAACGTGTGACGTCAAAGACCATTGATCTTGCACAGAGGTCAGTCATACCTCAGATTGAAGAAGCGTTCAGCAATTTTTGGGCGGTAAGTAATCAAACTTTTGATTTGTTATTTTTGCCACTATTCTTTTTATACATTGAAATTTATTTTCATGTGACATTGTGATTATGATATATTGAATATTTTGCTGCCAAACATCGTCCCTTCTTTAGAATGTCAGGCTAAAGAATCTTAAAATTTCAAATAAGTATAGAATAGAAGTTTTAAACTTTATCATCTCTTGTTTTACGTCTGTAAATTTTGGATGAGAGCTGGAGTTATTGTGATACAAGAATAAGATGTCATATGGAAATCAATTTGAGAATAATTTCACGAAAGTGATTAATTCATTTATTGTGGAATTTAAATAAACAAATCACAATTTTCTTAAAATGGGTGATGTAGTTACCTTACAAATACTTTTTGATAGCTTGATACAATTTCATTAAAAATATAATAAAATCAGTGATTAATATTTTTATGTGTATTAATTGAATCATGCTTCTTCTACATATAGTGTATTAGACCTTGTGGTATTATTTATCATATTGCATGGTGAAAAGATTTGATTGACCAATTATGTTAGAATTAAGATTTTGAACTTGATGTGGTTTCCATTATTACTAGAGATCATCAAGTCATACATGTACATTTCCCTATAATGATTTTAGACACACCTATTTTCATTTGCAGTGATTGAACAGATGTGAAATAAAATGTTTAAAATAAATGCACACACATTAATCAATAATAATAATGAAAAGAAGTGAAAGTATGAAATAGGGAGTAAACAAAGTGAGCGGAATTAAATTCTTCAGACTCATATGGATTCGATGGAAGAGCAAGCTATGATCGGGGAACGCGCCGAAGGCACGGCCAACACGGGACGGACGGAGAGCACCCAGAGTATGGTACTGGCCTACAAACGTCGGAGAAGAGGAAAAGGACCGGTAAGAGTGATGCATCCTGGGATACACGCTGTATTGCCGTGCATCTAACAAAATCAAAGTGTCATCTAACTGCTACTTTTCTTCCAAATACTTGTGTGATGAAAGTGTTTTCTTTAACTTGATGTTGGTTGTGTATTGTGCTGCGTTGAAGCTTTGTAAACTGTTACTGCTTATGTAAACTATTACTGGGATACAGGCTGTTTTGCTGTGCATCTAACAAAATCAAAGTGTTGTCTAACCGCTACTTTTCTTCCAAATACTTGTGTGATGAAAGTGTTTTCTTTAACTTGATGTTGGTTGTGTATTGTGCTGCGTTGAAGCTTTGTAAACTGTTACTGCTTATGTAAACTATTACTGGGATACAGGCTGTTTTGCTGTGCATCTAACAAAATCAAAGTGTCGTCTAACCGCTACTTTTCATCCAAATACTTGTGTGATGAAAGTGTTTTCTTTAACTTGATGTTGGTTGTGTATTGCACTGCGTTAAACTTTGTAAACGAATAACTGCTTATTACTCTGATACACGCTGTTTTGCTGTGCATGTAACAAAATTAAAGTGTTGTCTAACCGTTACTTTTAAAAAAAATATAATTTACTTGTATATATTGCAGGGTGACGAAAGTGTTTCTGTAACTCAATGTTTGTTTTGTGTTGCATTGTGTCAAAGCTTTTGAAATTATTACAGAACTGCGTATATAAACATTTCGTGTTTATTTGTTTGTTTTATGCACATGTGTGTAATATTTTTAATTTCATTGAGCTCTTCTAAACATATATAAAAAAACCTTAATTGGAAATAGTAGGAGTATTTTTGCTATTTCTACTATTACATACATGTGTTCTAATGTTACCAATGTTTTGCTTTATGTTAACAAAACATGTTCAGATGTTATACTTGGGCATTGTTTCATTTTGTGCAACATACTATTCATCTTTCTTAATTAACTAATACAGTTTGGGGAACTTAATATCTAATTAACAAAACTTCTTTCTTCATTTAAAACCAGTACCTTTTTTGGCTAGATAATTACTAATTTGAATACAAAAGTTATTTACAGGTCCATCATGAATGCTGTGTGGAGAACATTTTCATAAAATGTTAAATTTGCTGTATAATCTTACTTGCGATAGGATTATCCATGTTAGAGACCTAGCTATGTAGGTCATGTGACAAAATAATGTCAATAAGCTGTAGTTGAAGTGAGTGTCAGTGATTTGCAGACTGAGGTTATCAGGTTTTGCTCATATTTAATCCAAGATAAACTTCTTGTGTTTTGCATGATCAATCCACCACTGCAAATGAGAGTGATTTGTAAAATGAATTAAACAGCTGTAATATACATCTGATCAGTGCTCACTGATGCTTGTATAAAGGAACAGTAAAGTGGCCTTGATGTATTAACTGATCTGAGTTGAGGAAGATATTGAATCAGTCTATACTGTTTTATTTCCCTTCAAACTATCGACTAATAACTAAATCCTAGTTTGTGTTTTATTGCTTTGCTACTAATGTGCTGCTTTGCTTTACAATATTGTACATTCTATAAGAAGTCATTTCTGTGTTGCTGTCATCTTTAGTAGATATCTAACAAGTACTTTAATATTGACATGCCTTCAATTGTTTGACATGATTTCTTTATTGTAATCCAGTAATTGTGTGACATTGTTTCGAAAGTTATCAAATTCTTTTAATTTTGTTACTCCTGCATTGCATCGTTTTAAATAACTGTGGTGTCAGTTTTCATCTATTTCTCCAAAAAGATTTTGTTGTTGTTGATGTGTTACTGTACTGGTTATGTGAAAGTTACCCATTTTTTTAACAGGCTTTAAACAGCTTTTGTGAGTGTGTGCTAATTTGCTTCTGTTGTTTCTCTTCTGATACTTCATGTATCTATTTTCAATACCAAGGAGGTATGAATATGTAATTACTGGTTTTACTGAAATTAAATATGTTATTTATTTATTTCTTGAGTACACTGATTTGTCTATTAATACCTTTCTGTGTTGGAGTTGATCCCATGACTGGGACACACTGTTCTCCAATGGTACTGTTGTAGCCATAACAAGAACTAACAATGTGTGAATTAATGTTCTAATATTAGAAAATGTGGTTTAATTTACAAATGTTTTACATAGATTTTTTTGTCAAAAACAAATAAAAGTCTTGTTTTAAAAGACATTGCCTCTTCCTTCACACTTTATCTTCACTTCATGAATGGTCTCTGACAATTTCTCAGATAGTCCAGGTTCCATTTGGAAAGAACAAATTCTGACTTCCTAGCTACAACATTACTCAAAATCCCCATTTTCACCAAAAATTGATGTATACAAGATTTTGTCGCCTGAGCAACATTGTCACTTCATTTAGATTATACATGATCATTACACATTTGTAATTATTACTCAATGAAAATACATAAAAATGTTCTGTGATTTTATATTTCTTGTGAATATTTGACCAAATTAAAACCAAGCACATTCATGTATGCTGAACAGACTACAGAGGTTTGTGATATCTGATAAATAGACTGAGATAACATTACAAGAAAAGAGTAAAATATATGAGGAATTAAAGAATAAACAGTATACAACAAATATATGTGTCCCAATCTAGCAAAACCCAGTGTCAGCAATTCACATTTCATAGAAACTGGCTTTATAGGAACAAAATACCTGTTGAACACTCCACAAAATAACAAATGGAAATTGTCATAACTTGCCTTATAACTAACTGTTCAATTTTTGTGAATTATGGATAAAAATATAGCTTGCAAAGAGTTGTACCAGATACTTTATCTGAATTTTGATATCTGCCACCAAGTGCCTTGTTTTTCTAAAAATGGTCACGTATATAATTTGAGGTAATCATTTCTTCTTCTTCTGACAGCAATCTGGTCAACAGATGCCGACGGGTCAAGACAAGAGCGAGTTTCAGAATGCGTTGCTCAGGTCGGCCCGCGGCGTCCCGTCCCACAAACTGATGTACTTCCATCGTTACCTCATGGAGTACTGCGACAAGGATGGTGCCTCACAGTATCTGGACAGAGATCTCGTCTTTTACCTGGAAGCACAGAGATTTAAGGTAAGAAAACACCGTTTGCGAAAATCCACGAGGGAATCCAAGTCATCAATGGGGGATGAATGAATAGAGAATCCCCCTTAGATGAATATGAGGATATCAGAGATTTTTGCCTGTGTAAGAAAAGATGATGATAACCTGAATCTACCACAGATGCAATACTTTGTCTAGGTGGTGTTAGGACAACTCCCCCAAAGGACAGTTCCCCCAGATGATTACCCCCCCCCCCCATAGGACAACTCCCCAGAGGAAAACTCCCCTGGAGGACAATGACCCCAGAGGACAATTTAGAGTTTTAGAATTGGACACATTGTTATACTCATGGGGGAGGTGTCCTCCAGGGTACTTGTTTTCAGGGGGAGTTGTCCTCAGAGGACAACTCCCCCAAGGACAAGTACCCCTGAGGACAACTACCCCAAATGTCAATTCAGATTTTTAGAATTGGAAACATTGTTATACTCCTGGTGAAGATGTCCTCGGGAGAAGTGTCCTTCGGGGGAGTTGTTCCCAGGGGGAGTTGTCCTTGGAGGAGTAGTCTCAATGGAGTGGTCCTTAAGGGATTTGTCCTCTGGATGAGTGGTCCTCGGGGGAGCTGTCCTTCGGGGGAGTTGTGCTCTGGGGGAGTGGTCCTAAAATCATGGCGTTGTTTTCCACCTAATATACTTGTGGGTCCTGCCTCGTGAGATTCTCAGACTGTTTTCATCAATGTGTAACAGGGACAAAATGGTAAAAACCACACAAAATATGCCTTTTTCATATCCCATAAGGAATACATTGCAAGAATGATGCTGTCATTTCAGGACTTATGGAATAATGAAACAATCCATCAAAAGTTTTTTGTAGGTTAAACAAAGAAAACATCTACGACAAGGCATTGCACTTGTGCTGGATCCAATTGTACTTCAGTAAAGTGGTTGGAGAGAATATCCACACAGCTTGTTGCATGCACTTTACCTGTGCAGCACGCAGTGTTGTATTGAAGGCTGGCCTCGAGGTCAAATTCTAGTGGCCTCAGTCTCGGTCTTGGTCCATTTAAAAGTCACCTGTCAACCCTATGGAGGGGTTGTGTTTTGGGGTGGCATCAGACTGGGAACTGGTGATTTTGGATACAACAGCGGAGCATGTATAATTTGCACGCACTAATCAATCTCAGATTTGCAAATGGCACATCTTCAAATTGTGCAAGTCAAACAAAGAAGGGGCAGATTGCCATACATTTAACAACATCCAGTGAGTAAATTCAAATTTAGAGAAAAAAAGCAAAATAAGCAAGAAAAGGAAGAAAAGAAGGCATCATAAAATATCTTAAGTCATCCAATATGCTCATCGCTCAAATGTCAGTGAGTTTAAAGTAATCTACTCAAAGATATCTGTAGTTTGTAACTTAATGGGAACGGTCTTTGATTTTAATGTAAATGTACCCACTTCAAGAACTGAAATACTGCTATGTTGGTATTGGACTGTTTTTGTGTGTGTGAAAATGAAAAGTAAAGACAGAACAAAATCAAATAAACATTGTTTTTTTTTTCCATCTTGCAGGAGGCCTGTAATTCCCATGCCGATCTGTTCCTACTAAAACGCAAGGTAGAAGTCATCCTGGACTGCTTCATAGACTCAGAACTCACAAATTCAAGAGTACTGGTAAGATTATGACGGGGCATGAAATATTTTTATGGAATCGGATGACTCTTTCGTGGTCACAAAAATTATTCAGCTCTATTAATAGCCAACATGTTGCAGACTGATGAGTTTCATGTTTTTACTCACATTATATTTCATGTCCACTGGAAGTCATCTGTTTAATAACACTATTTTCAAACTTTCTAGAAAATTATAAAAAAAATAAATTTAGCTGATATAAGTTTTTACATTATAGAGGCTTTTCAAAGATGACGCATTTGCTCAGTCTGAGAGTGATTTATATGATCTGTTGTGACACACTGCAGAGTAGTATGACAATATTTCAAACATACAAACTATGGGGTGAAAGAGATAGGTCCCCCCCCCCCAAAAAAAAAAAATGATAGTCATTGATACAAGTAACAAACTAGAACTGACAGAAGTCAGATTACCACAAATGACTTGTTTTTTTTTTGATTAATTACTACTAATTTGGGTACACTTTAGACTTTCTTCATCGTACAAAATGTGACCTGATGCAGGGCATGTGCCAGCATATAGTTGACGCGTATGCATGATGTGCATGTTTACATTACACTTAGGCATGGGTATATTGGTGTATTGAGAACATTTACACATACCATACATATTACATGCTACATTCTCCAATTTGATACCTGCTGTTGATTGACAGCAGGAAGAATTCAAAGCAGACACAAACAGTTAAATATCCACTCTTTTTGTTTTGGGACATACCTAAAAAATAATTTGTGCAATGTTACATGTATGTCATTGTATCGTGTTCTTCACAAGAATATGGAAGTAGGATCTTTTAGGTATTTGTTTGAATGAATCGTCGCTGATGGGCATCCACTGCTTTAATACTGAAATATTAATTCAATCTGATTATTGTGTCACTCACTGTCAGATTGACATTTCCACGGATGCAGCCAGCAGGATCATGAAGAACGCAGACAAGTTCCTGAAGGATCTAGGCAAGGACCCCTACCATCCCAACTTCTTTGACGACGCCCAGTACACCGTCTTCAAGGAGATGCTGCCCTACTGGGCCGCCTTCACCAGACGCTACAAGGGTCCTGCCTTGCCCGATGATGGGCTCTCCTGTGAGTAGGACGATGGTGAAATTACTTTTGTTGCCGTAGATAGAAACACACGCATATCAGCCCCACTCTAAATTAACCCGTTGACTATGAGATTCTGAAAATCCCCATAGACTTTGTACAGAGCCCATCGGGTTCCTGTAAGCAGCGGGTTAATAGGGACTTGCATATGTGTCTTCGGTTTTCATCTAAATGATCATAATAAATGTAAGACATTTAAGCCATAGTTTAATAGTTTAGAAATACCTGTTTTTATCGCTATATCATTTTTTGTGGTTCAACTACACGTTCACTAACAGTAGGATGTAACAATATATATCTTTGCACAGTTTTGACACATCAAAAAAAAAAAACAGTATTTTTGATGTACCATTCTTGTGAATCATAAACTGATATTCACATTCATGTTGTTGTGTTAATTTTGAACACTGTTTATATGTGGTATTTTTCTTGTTAACTGGAATACTAACATTGATAGATGATATTAAAAACGTTACTGAAATATTGGTAGTTTAGTATGTCATTTTGAATTACACTGTGAGATATCAGTGAAAAAAATGAATTAGATATGCCAGTTTATTGTTACAGCCTGTTTGCAACATTTACAATGAAAGGTGCTGTATAAATGATAATATTGCGTTATTTCTTCTACAGTGTCTAAAGTGGAGAGGATCGCCAAGCGCCGCCTGGAACTCTTTCAGAAAATGGGGGACCCCAAGACCGAGTTCAAGCTTCCCGCCGTCAATACGGCACCTCAGAATCGTACAGGCGGGACCGGAATCACGTTCTCCATCAGCGACGGTCTGCAGTGGAAGGTGGGTGTGTCCGCGTGATGACAGGATATGACACGGTTGGCATATTGTTGATGGGGTGACAAACTTTGTATCTCAATTTTTTGGGGAAAAATTAGGTTTTTTGTGTATTTTTGTAGCTAGGAAACTAGATTTCATTCAGTCCAAATCCCGTGTATCAAATCTCAGTAATATACAGTGTTGTTAGATAAAAAGATGGATCTGCCTTTGCTAAATGTGTTAAGGCAGATACCGATATGTTTTCTGTCTGTCCTGAACATTTAACAATGTTGAGATAAAATCTTTTGTCACTTCAGCAACAATATGCTCCGGCTACAATTATTATAGCAATGATATCTCCAAAGACAAAAGAGATAGAGTGAGGGTTATCATTGGATATGTGGTTCAGTTTAGAGTGAGGATTAGTTTTTTTTGTAAAGGTGTAGGGTTTAGGCTTAGAGGGTCAGGGTTGGAATATTAGTATTTGACACCAGAGCAATTAATCACCAAAGTCTATGTCACATATTTCATGATTGAGATGCCCCAATTTTTGTGCCTTCCCCTCGAAGGGGGCGGAAGGCATTCATTTCACGATACCAGTGCAACTTAAATCTAATCCACTTTCTGTAGTCTGCATCTTTATTATTATTAGTAAATTTGCTCCAGTTAAAGGAAGTAGTAATCGTGTTAATGAATGGAAGATTTGCAGAGAGAATTTAAGTTGCAGAATAGATTTTGCTGTTCATCTCTGTAATATCAAATTAATGATAAATAAGATCAAATGCTTGATCTGATATTTTTAATGACTCAGAAAAAGAGTGACCCAACAAGTAGTAATCCTTTTGATTAATCGAAGCTAATTTAATGTTTCACCTATGATATGAGTTCCATACACCATGTGAAATATGAAAATTGTTATATTTTTGGTAAGTTATCATTTTCTTTATTTTAGTGCCTTAGATCAAAATAGTGCCACATACATTATTGGATTAATGATTTTTATTTATTTTTGTAAATCAAAGTGAAAGAGCAAACTTCTGGACAAAATTGTATTTCTGTTTTTTTTAGTAATCATTTTTTTTTTCTGTAGGGTAACCTTTACTAAGATGTTAAGTCATAGGTATCATATTAGTACAAGTTGATGTGTAAGAGTTTATTTATAGCTGCTCATTACAGTTAAAATCCTTCAGATGTGAAGGAAAGCTTGTCTGTCTAAAGGAGTATCATGATGGAAGTCATAGTTTTCATATCAGAAATTCAATTCCAAGATTAGATCTGTAATATTTTTGTTCCTATTTCTAGTTGATTTTCTCAAAGCTGTGTAAAATACTCATCAATCCTTCTCTTTCTGACTGATTTTGTATTTCTTTGTTTTTGAAAAGGCTATGAATATTATGGCTCATATTTAGTCTTTCTTTTCTACAGCATGATTTCTGTGTTTCGAAGTCTCCGTTTTCCATCCTTTCCATCTTTGCTTGTACAACTGTTATTATTAGTTGCATGTTCCGTATATCTAATTTTTCATGGGTTTTTGCTTTCCTTGCCTTATGCCATAACACACAAAAGGAATGGGCCCAGGTGGAGGTTCAACAGCAGTAGCAGAGGTTAGCGGAAAAAATAGTTTGAAACACCTCCGTAACAGCACCAACCTAACACAGATTACCGTCTAGTGATCCTCACATTCATTCCATACCACTCATGTCAGTGATGTATTCAAGGCTGGCTTCAAGGCCAATTTTCGTTGGCGTCGGTCCGAGCCCACCTATACAAATCCTAAGTATTTCGGGTTGGCCTTGGCCTAGCACCATGTGGCTTTGAATACAATGCTGACTTACACACAATTAATAGTACAGTCCGACCTCCATTAACCGCCCATCAATTATCCAAATGCCATTTTTATGCAGTCATGCTTTTGTCATGTATGTTCTCTGTTTTTCATTTATTTCAACCCCAAAATAAACACAGCAGTAAAAATGTTTT
>JZLH01S0077508.1:2128-22549 GCA_001188425.1 Eucidaris tribuloides | reverse complement strand
ACACAATCTTTAAGGTTAGATCAAAATAAATGACCGAAGTCAATGTTATGACACGGGGAATTGATTCTAAAGACTTCCTTTTTGGTAAAAAACAAAAACAAACAAACAAATCTCGTGGAAGATCCCCGTTTTTCCCATTTTCTGACTTTGCTGCTTTATGAAATGAAAGTGCGCCATCCATAAATATATTGAAGATGAGTATGTGTAGTGGGAAGTCTGAGGATTCTAAAAATGTAAAAATTAAACCTCGTTGGCTAGGAGAAGTCCCGCAGAATTGCCAAAACCAATCACAGACACCATTTTGTGTCAGTCTTCTGACTTTCCCCAACTGGCTAGAAATCAACGCAGTCTTTATTACTATGCGTTCGAGTGTGAATGTAAGCAATGGATTGCTCCTACACAGCACGGTGTGAGAATGCATGACCTGTGAGGCTGTGCGTATAAAACCTTGTATTTCTCTGCCCAAAAGAGGAGCATTTTTGTGCTAAACGAATTGATATGTGTGTTAACCCTTTCATACGATTCGTGTTTAATCTCTTTTATCATGCAGCTACTGTCAGCACGATCCTTCGATGCGAAAATTGTGATGCACGCCTAAGTCTGCAGGACAATGGTTTGAATAGGTGTGTATAATTGATATCACCACAAATGATATAACAGCAACAACAATAAGAATAGTACTAGTAATACAAGAAGAAGAAAAAGGGAAAAGAAGAAGAAGAAAAGAAGAAGAAGAAGAAGAAGAAAGAAAGAAAAGAAAAGAAGAAGAAAAGAAGAGAGAAGAAGAAGAAGAAGAAGAAGAAGAGAAGAAGAAGAAAGAGAGAGAAGAAGAAGAAGAAGAAGAAGTAAGAAGAAGAAGAGAAGAAAGAAGAAGAAGCAAAAAGATGAAGTAGTAAATACTTACTATCTCTACTACTAACTATCTGCTGACTACTGGCTAACAATAATAATTAATATAATAATAATAATAATAATAATAATAATAATAATAATAATAATAATAATAATAATAATAATAATAATAATAATTATAATAATAATAATAACGATAATAATGTAAGATAAAAGTAATTGAGATTATTCTTGTAAACAGTGCTTAAATCGAAGTAAGATATAATACACGATAAACCAACAGGCTTTAATTGAAGAACATTTCTACAAATGTCTCGAGGTCTTTGAATGTATTAGAAACTATACTCTGCAACTTCAGGCACCGTAGTGGCATATAGGGGGAAAAGGGTTTAATAGCCTGTCATTTTCTAGGGACAAAGTCCCGAGGCAATTATTGCTTGGGCAAAGGCATGTTATTATAACAGTATTTTGTCTGCATACTATAGCAGAATTTGAGGCATTAATGGAAAGATTTGTTGGGGAGTTTATGGGGGGGGGGGGCAGGTGCACCCACGGTGGTGAGGCTACGCTGCTCTTCATGCTACTTCTCGGCTGACATCTACGACAAAATGAAAATTAGTGAAAATCCGTTTACAAAACAAATTTGGGTGTAAATTTGCTAAATGTTTCAGTTTTTTCATATGTTTAGATAGATGTACGAGAACAATATTTGGAAAAAAATATTAAATGGTCGGAAAATTTGGGTAAAATTGAAACTAATATAGGCCTATATTAATGGCAATTCTACAAAGACACCTGAGACATAAAACAAAATCGTTATTCGAAGTTTGATCATCGTGATTTATACAGGATCGATGCACTGATAAGCGAAATCGATGGCAATGTCCCCGTCAGCACCAACATCGATCGATCACAACGACAGAGCGTTACATCCCACCCTTCCTCAATCAACGAACCTGATTGGTGGAAACTTGTAGAGAACTACTACGCGCGTCATTTGACGTCATCCGGTAACGTCGCGGACCAATCAAAGATCTTCTTACTGGCGCCGGGTAAAGACGGGGAGTTGGAATGTCGGGGTGCCGTTAATGGCGACCAGTTGGTGGATGACGAGTGGTCGTATGGAAGCGAAGATGATTACACCACAGAAGGTATGTTACTCGTGTCGATGTCACAGATCATGGGACTATCGGGCAAAATGTTGGTAATTGGCTAATATATTTTATTGGGATAAGTTAACAAACTGTCCAATAATCCTTGTCAACAGAAAGTCAAAGTTACATCACCCTGGTTCAGAAAAATGCCATCAACGGGAACTCATTGTTTTCAAAAGAGAAAGGACGAAAGTGGAAATTTTATGTTGAAGATTTTCTCTATAAATGTAGACTGCCGGAATATTGTTTCTTTGGTATAATATTCCAATGTTGCCTTAGTTCATCACCATTAATTTGATTGCATCAAACTTAGAAAAGAACGTCGCAAAAGGTAAATTTGACTAAAGGGCATTGGGAAGCTTTAAGGGTTTGTACACAACAACCATTAAGTGGGGTCAAATTTGGTTATTTCAAGAGTTTAAGTTTATCGGAGATATTTACGGTACGTATATACCAAGTTAATGTTCAAAGTAAACACCCGTGTTTTTGAGAAAGTAAATCACAATCCTTCGCCTCCAAGTAATCATTCAAGTTTGATTTGTTTGACAATTCCCACTAATATAAAAAGGTGCAATTTCTATTCCTCAGGTTCTCAAAGCTACAGTGATTATTCGTACGAAGACGAGGAATACTATCAATCCGAGAGTGACCAATCAGGAGGCTATCTGATCGCACTTCCGGTTAACATGCCGGGTCAAGGGTCAAACGAGACGGTAGAGCGAATATTTTTCATACAGGAGCCCGTGCATGAGTCTAAGGATGCATCAAGCGACACGCAGGTGACGAAGACGGTTGCATTTCGCGAAGACGAAGACTCCCCTCTCACCGATTCTCACAAGGTACCATCTCGCATGACAAGGTTCGAAGCAGAAACACGGGGTCGAATTCTTGGGCGAGCCGATCTGCGAAAATTAAAGGGAAGGCGGAACAGTGCACCTCCAAACATACTCACACGGGAATGTATTCCCGTCGAAACTGTCCTGTGTAAGAAAGTCAACAAACAAGTTGTCATCCATACAAATAAGCAGGCATCCCCCATGAAACCCATCACGGAGAATGATACCGAGTTTGACGAAAATCAAGTGACGCTAAAACCAGATGATACTAAGTTAGGAAATCATATTCAACCCCGAGAAGAAGACATTCGACTGCACGGTGCACCGTGCAATGACCCACGAGCTGTCACATTGGCTTTTCAGCAAGCAATGCTAGCCCATTCTAAACAATTAGAGCATCCTAATAGTCATGACAACCAACTCGAAATACAGAACCCAAAAGATACCGATGCCTTGACTAAAATTCCTGTGTCTGATTCTATCAAAGATATTCCCATCATCAACATCACACCTGCAGTCAGTGTGGAGGACGAGGATGACGACGACATCCCAAGTCTGTTTCCACATAGGCGCGGTGGAATTGACCACCGATATCTGGCGCCGATCGCGGAAGAGGTCGGTTACGTCCAAGATCGCGGAAGTCCGCGGACTCTAAAATTTCCGTCCTTGATGCATGTCAGGCATGAAAAGGTTCATCGTATGCCTAGAACTACTTTGCAGATTATGTCCAATCGCAAGCTTATGGAGGAACTCAAACAAAGCTTGCCGATACATGTACAAGGTAACGAAACTGCGAGTGATGAGAGTGGAGGAGGGGAACAAATCCTCAAGAAGAAAGCAATTGATGTTCCTCCAGCTCCCCAGGAATCTGTCAAAGAAACTGCAGATGAAGCAGGTGCTTCAGGCTCGAAGTTGACACACCAGGATAGTACATCTCATGAGCTTGAGAAAGTTGGAGCCATTATAGAAAACGGACCCAATTGGAGGGCTCGTGCTGAAGATAGAATACTCGATACACCCGAATGGGAAAAGGTCGAAAATGCAATGCTGGGAATCGTTAATCCAGGCTTTTTAGCAGAGGAAGAGACACCGAAGCTTGAACTGGCCAACGAAAATAAAAGCGATGAAACGGACTCGATGGATACCGCAATTGCAGAGGAGAATGCAAAAGTCGAAAAGTCGAGGCTTAATCGAGGTGATTTAGTTGGAAATGACACTCTTACTGACGAAGCTAGTAACGCAGATGCTTATAATGTCTCTATTGACGAAAAGCCATTTAATTCCAAATTACAGAGACAAGCAAATGTAGTTGATTCTGTTAGAGAGGAGATTCCATTAAGACAAGCGCGTGTAACCAATACTGGTGGAGAGACTTGTCAACTTTCATCTCAAAATGAACAAACGTCGCCGCATTCTAACCAAACACAAGATATCTCTCGAACCAAAACCAATGATTTATTTAAACTTCAAGAACAATTCGAAGTGTCAGAAGGAAGCGACCAGGTACAACTTAAAAGACCACTTGATCATGTCCCTGACTCCGTTAACTCTTCAATCAGAGACGATGTGGCCGGAGTGTCGACAAAAGCCCATAATGGGAGACAACCGCCCAATGAAATTGATCGACGCAAAATGAAGCCAGTTATTGCATCACGCATGCGCGCCTTCTCTCTAGACGGATCAATTTACATCGTGTACCCAAACAAATCAACTGTCCACGGGATCGATTCCAAATTCACAAGTAAAGACGAACAACACAGAAACGATCGATCCAAACTGCGTGAAAGTCAATCAACTAGTTCTCACGTCAACTCGAGCGGAGTCGGTTTGACTCTCGACAGGAGGTCATCTTTACCTGTTCAAAGTTTGAGTCAGTTAGATATAGCAAATAGGAAAGAAAATCGCGACCTAAAAATTGCAATGGTTTAAATGGTTTAAACGCCTCCATTACAATTCGACTGCGTGGCAGTCATAATGTTGCCCTCTCCCTTGCCATTTTTTGTCCCTTTCACTTATAACTTGTAAACATAATAACTGTTAAGATTTGACCAGGAAATCTATAAATTTGCAAGAGTTCAAAAGTCAATTAATCAGTTTACAGCAAGGCAACGACTTACTAGATCTTGATTGTGAATAAGGACACGGAAAATGTGAAATGAATGAGATCGAGACTTTTAATAATAATTTAACTAGTAATAAACTTATTCATGCAAAATCAAATCATTTTAACCTCTTACCCCTATCATTTTGCAAAACTTTTGCAGAAAAGTACCAACACTTAACAGAAGTTGTTTATACAGGGAAATGGTCACTTTCCTATGCAATGTTCATTGACCCTTGAATTTTGACCTTCAGTGGATGTGAATACCCGAAATCACTGCTGGAAAATGCAAGTTCATTGATATTTCACTTTTGGCCTTGGGAAGGTTTGTTCAAAATCTGATAGGCTTATCAATTTTCCTAGCATACTGAATCTCAATAGGGGTTGTGTAAAATATATGTTTCCGGAAACATCGTTCGTTTTCTTACGTGGTACGTTTCATAGTTCATGGTATTTATACGAAAAATGTAAGATATCGTCTTTGAAAAAAAAAGAATCACAACTCAGGCCACTGAAAGCTTGTCACTTCAGGCGTTTTTACATGTTTTTGTTTTGTTGTCGTTCCGGATTTATTGTTCACATTAATCACATTAATAGTCATCAAAGAAATAAAGTAAAATATATTAAAATATAATTAATGTAATATCGATTGCAAAATATTAAAAATAATATAGAGTGTAGCTAGCAGTACGTGTTACTAGTGAAATTGAATAGATGCAATAAGTATTTTAATTTCAATATTCCCGTATTTACTGTGTGTTGTTGGGTGTTTCGGCGTACATTGTTGTGCAAAAACAACGCAAGCACACACCCTGGGCTTCTTGTAGAGTACTTCGAAACACACACGATATATGATTACCTTTACCACAGTTAAAAAAATTTGAGCTACATGATTCCCCATGCTACCATTGTCTTTGATAAGGTCTAAAAATGACGCCCTGAAAAAAATTGTATTTCAAAATGATTATTTAGTGCTTTAAAAAAGTGAAAATCATAAGTTGATCGGATTCACCTGCCCATTTTCTCCCATAGACTTACTGTGTGTACACCTACGCTATTTAAACTCACCCCGAGTTTTAATTGTTTATTCATGCATAGCTTGCCATTGGCAGTGTAACTTTCCAAACTTTTATATTCTAGGGTGTTTATTTGTCCATATGAACACTACTATGTAGTTCAGATATCAAAAGTTGACATTTTTTTAAATTGAAGCTCCACAATGTTAGCCTATCACTTTAAAGGTTGTGTTTTTTATTTTCACACCAAATCAACCCCCCCCCTTATTTTGGCTCAGATTTGATCCAACTAAATAAAAATAATGTAGTTTTCAAAATTTTGGATCCATACATTGTAAAGTTTTGTGAAATACAAATGATATATCATGAACTTAAGCCGTTGCTTAAGTCGTATTTTGTAAACGGCAGTCTACGTTTCAGACACTGACTGAATGTAGCTTTCCCCTACTAATTTTGAATTTGGTAGAGTCCAACCTTAGAAAAGATACTTCGGGTTGTGCAAATCAAGGACACAGCCTTTAAAATCTGCAAAACGTGGTTAATTGTCCAACGCATTTTCACTTGAATTAAAAGAACTAATTCTTGGTTCATCTCGATATGATTACTGTCAAGTGGTCATATGAAAGCTATTGAGGAAGTTACCATTTTTTGCATGGTTTTAAAGAAAAGCTAATCTTGGGTATTAAGAGGCATTATGCAAAAAATCTAAGTTGTCTGGCAATTATCCAGAAGAAAAAAATTAATATTTCAGATGTAAGTACAGTATACCTCTAGCATTTGATTTCTTATCTCATTAAATATTCATTGGATAAGCATGAAATAAAGTGCAATTATTCTATTACTAGCCTGATCCCATTTTCAACTTTAATTTCAGAATGTCCTTACATGAACATATTAACTGATCAAGATTCTACTTTGAAATAGGGTCCTGATAATATGTTGCAGGGAAATTGCATTATGTTTCACATGTTACGCACTTTTTTACAGGATGTTATTAAAGTATAATACACAGAAATTAACATTTTTGTGTTACTTTATTAATGTGCTTAATCTGCCTATATGTGAGCATATTGGAAGAGCGAGTCGATATGGACTGTAGGGCATTGACCAATAACGCTCTGAAAAAAAGTTCCGTAGTCTCCAGATTGGTATTGAAAATTATCATTACAATTTAATTAAGATGAAGTTGCTGATGAGAAAACACATTTGTTCTCCAAGTTTTATTTGCGCATTGATGAGATGATCAACTAATAAGTGAGGCAAGTTCTTAGTCCCATTCGTGGAAAAAAGGAATCACCGTCAAAAGCAATTTCACAGACACGAACGTTAATCACTAGATCAGTCTTTACGGGTATGTTATTAATATTTATTAAGGCCTGTGGCTCTACATTATACGCATCGGAATGCTAGGTATTCTTTTCAATGAATTTAACTTAAGCCATTCACGCAGTCATCCGTTATTATTTATAGAATGGTTGTGCCTCACCGAAGTTCCTATTCAGTATTCGAACATCTGCGGATTCACAGAAGCATTGTAACTACATAGGTTGTCAAGCACTCCCTACCTGTGAACAAGGATGTGACGGCGTAATATTCCAGCCACGTAATTTATTTTTGCGCACGGTGAAAATCTGCGATAGTTTGTACACTGATAAAAAACGTACTTGGTCACGACATTATAAATAACCATTAAATAACTAGAGCATTTGGATAAATTAGAAATATGACACATGTGGCATCCTATAATAGTCGGAACAATGAGGGCGCTGTCAGTGAAAACTATTGATACGCAGAATGACATTCCCCCCAATAAACCTCCAAAGCAAGTTTGAATAAAATCGGATAAGAAATGTGGCCGATAGAGCACAAACAAGTAATGTGACCTGGCACCCATGTCGGAACACTGAGGTCGCCGCCACCGAACACTAATGTGGCCTAGATCTACATGTAGAATGACCACCCATACACCTATACAACAAGTTTGAATAAAATCCTTTGAGTAACAACAAAGTAATTGAAAAAATAAGCATTTTTGCAAATTTAGACCTATCAGGTTGACCTTTGACCCTGTAAAAGGCGGAAAATTGGGGGCAGCATCACCAAAAGTTATAGGTGTCTAGAGTTGACTATGATACACTTGCACACCAAATTTGAAAAAAAAAATCCGTCGAGAAATGCGGCCAGTATCGTGCACACAAGCAGACCCTGAAAATGTACCTTTTTGTGTACAAAGACGGACCAAGCGAGGGCGCCACCACCAAAAACAATAGGCGTCTTTGCTTTACCATAGTACACCTTCATACCAAATTTGAAGATGATCCAAGAAGAACTGCAGCCAGTAGAGCGCTCGCAAGGAAATCTCTGCGGCGGCGGCGGACGCGGCGCGACGAGGCCAAATCCGTAGTATCCTCTGAACTCTGTTCGGGGGATACAATTAATTTTCTCAAAAATGCGCAAATGGTATTAAGATAACAAACCTGATTTACGGATTTAGTCATATTTAAATAATCATTAGGGATTAGTAAAATACCATTGATGGTACTACGGAAAATCACGATAAATGGCCTTGCCCTACAGTCCAACAGATGTATGTACGTGTTGACGTGTATGTCAGTGTGTGAATTCTTCATACGAGACATTCTGTCGTACTTTGGCAAAAGAAAACCAGTGACAGATTACGCAAATTTGAGTAATCGATATTTTCGGTGTTTTTTAAATCATCACCATCATCATCATCACCATCATCATCATCATCATTACCATCATTACCATCATCACCACCATCATCATCACCATCATCACCATGAATATCATCATCACTATCATCATCACCACCACCACCATCACCATCACCATCACCCTCATCATTGCCATCATCATAATCACCACCTTCACCATCACCTTCACCATCATCATCATCACCACCATCATCACCACCATCTTCACCACCGTCATCACCATCATCTTCACCACCATCATCGCCATTATCACCATTATCATCACCACCATCATCACCATCATCACCATCACCATCACCATCATCACCATCATCGCCACCATCATCACCATCACCATCATCATCACCATCACCATCACCATCATCACCACCATCTTCACCATCATCATCACCATCACCATCACCATCACCATCACCGTCACCATCATCAGCACCACCATCATTATCACCACCATCTGAAGGTCATTGACCTTTCAGTGGAATATGAAGACAATTCCATTGCTGACACAAATGCATACTTAAATACATCATAACCATGTTTGTCATTAACCAATGACGCAAAATATCAATATTCGGATATTCTGAGGTCATTGAGGGGTAAATGTCGCAATACAGGTTTGACCATAAGTGTGATTCATATTCAAACTCGAGAGTAACAATTTCTGTAATTCAGAAGAGTTTAGCTGTGATAATGCAAAATGCATTACTGATATGATAAAATGCTATGTTCTGTGGTTTATAAGAACTATAAAATGAAATGAAATAAAACAATATAAATTCAATCACTTTGTTTTTGGTTCCAAGATGGCAATGAATGAAAAAAATGGAGAAAATACAATGGGAAAAAAGGAAAAAAATATGATGGGAAAAAAAAAGGTTTCTGGTGAAATGGTAGCCAGATAAGCAAGTTCCGATTGTACAACAAAACCAGTGAGGAATTCAAATTTCCTAATTTGGTTTTCAATAACACATGATGCTCATCATAGAAAAATAATGCAACAGAACAGTGAGTACAAATCGGTTTTGCATAAAATGGTATTTTATTGAGGTAATTAAAATCTCTTTAATATACATTTTCTTTTGTATCTATTTATAGCAGCCTTTGTAGTTTATACATTTATTCATAATGTATTCAAATTATGCCAATTTTCTGAAAAGCATGAAGTCTTGTCAATAAGGTAACCATGCATCAAGGCAAATTGATTATTTCAAAACAATTCTTTTTGAGGCAAATGATTTTGCATGATTTTGCATCAGAAATCCACAAATTTGAATTCATTACAAACATGTAGACTGGCCTAATGAAAATTCCAGCTATGATGAACTGAAACAAAGATATTTAAACATGGATTCATGTACATTAATAAAATGGTTGTGTAACGACCAGGGATGTAGTCGAGGCCGGCCGTTCCGAGTCACGAGGCCGCTGGAAAAAATATTTTCCCATAGACTTTGTACACGTGACTCGGTCCGAGGCCAAGGCCAAGGCCGGCCTCGACTATCATCCGTGAACGACAGTCACTATCATGAATGTCGTTGTTACCTCCAAGATCATATCTTGTCATGTTTATTCCTGAACATGCTTGTAAAAAATGTTAGACCACCCTCATCAGTTTCTCTCCAAAACTCTTAACCTTTCTTAGGAGCTACCCCACAAGCACATTTCACACTGATGGTAATATGCAATTTTTCTTGAGGTAAATTTCTGGAACACAGTTTTCATTCAGTAAAAATTGGTAAGGGGTTGGGACGATAAGAAAATTATGTATCTTTGAAATATGGGCATCTTAGTAAATGTTGTAATTGTGCAAAATTTTTCATAGAGTAAAGTACATAAAACTTCACTTTATCCACTTTTCTATTCAGAACAACTCTATATGTTGTTCACTGTTGAGTTAAAGATACACCCAGTATATGGTAGAGATTTTATTGCTATAATACAGATGTTGAAATGTGGCGAAAAATCAATGTTTTAAGAAAAACTGGATGAAACTGAAATTTCATATACCATAAAATAAGAAGAGTTGTGCACAATTACAATTATAATATGACTAGAGATGCTACTGTCCATAACACATGCAGTCATGGCAAATTTCAAAGATTCACAACTTTACATTTGCTTCAAATTTTCAGGTTTGGTTGACTTTTAAACTTCTGTTCAATAGCATTTTTTTGGTTCACAAGGTTTCATTCCTCATTCCACTGGTGGTGTAATATTGATTCCTAATCATACTCCTGGATGATATTAGACTACCAGCATAATATCATGAACTGGTCACAAAATGTGAATACGTCCGCACTGATTGCTATAAAATGCATAGTTTCATACTAATTAAGTTGCCACTGCCTTGTCCACCAGAAGGGCCTTAGCATATGTTCCCGGCAGAAGGGCCTTGACAGTAAATTTTCTCTAATTTAAGAGATATTGCCTTATTTGATATTTACACTTAACAGACTAACAGAAGGATCTAATAATATCATACCACTTTGATTTCATGTGAAAAGAGCTAATGGTTTTCAAAGTTGTAGAGACACTTTGGTGTTAAGGCCCTTCTGCCGGACAAGCGACAAAGTATTCATTTATATGTGTAAGAAGACTGCACTATAACTGCATAAACTACAGAGATGCGAGTGAATACATAACTACTGTATGTGAATCAATTTTTTTTTACATACATGTAGATCATCATTGCAACCGAAAACTACATTGAAATTCTCTAGGTAATGATCTAATAATACCAAACTTTGATTAGAATTTTCATTGTTTTTCATGAAGCAATCTTAGGTGAGATGACAATATCGAAAAGAAATTGGAGATAGGAGCAAGTGAGACTGTTCTCAAAATAATGCTGATGGCAAAGGGGTTACGATGGCATGAATATATTTTTAAATTGAGCAATAACTTTCCTGTTAGACATAAGAGGTCACAAATTGTCTGTCACAGTTTAAAATGGGAAAATGGCTTCATCAAACAAAATTGAAATAAGTTTTAGAAGGCAAATCCGTTTATATTGATAACCAGTATTTTTTTTACTTTTGATGTGTTCAAATACAGACTACTGTAAGGGTAAATATTCATGTGACTACTTGGAGAAATTTTGTAGCCCTGCAGCCAAAGTCCAGAGCAAGCAATCACATGCAGCACAACACTGCCTCAGCAGCCAGCTATATATGCACACATTGTTCAAACCAAGTTGACTTATCAACAAAACAATTCTAACTGCAAGAAACCAAATGATTAATTTTGCAAAACTATTTGTGTGTTTTCATTTTTGCACTACCATCAGCAAGTGTGATATGGGCAAAAATTTCCACATCACAAAATATTCCACGTTTACAGTAGTCAGGAGCTATTATCACCTGCTCTTACTGATGGCATCGAGTTTATGATGGTATGAATATCTGCCTTACTTAAATTTTGTGACAAGTCCCCCATTACTTTTAGTAGGTGACAAATTGTTGTCAAAAATTAAAATGGCAAAATGACCTCATCAAGGCAAATCCTTAAATACTGAAACTTCATGGAATCCCTAATGACAGGGGGTTCAACAGACTTAGAATTTGTGTGGTGCCAATGGATGGCATATGTGATAGACAAAAGTCACAAATCCAGGCTTGAAAGCACAGGTAGCAGTTTGATAAGTTTGATTGCAGTTAGAACACATAGTTCTTCCCCTTTTCCTTCATTTTAAGTCAGTCTGCACAATTCCAAGAACATTAGCCAGATTTTTAGACACAAACTATGGCTGCTACAATCAGTCTATTGGATCCCTTGGTCCATCAGGTTGTAACTCCAACATCAATATTTTTGACACTATCTGATTATCATCTGACATTATTATCTAAATGGGGGGTTTCAAGCGACGTGATATTATCGCTTATCCCGGGCGCAAAGGAATGCGCGTATACGCGCTGTGGTTAGACAAGGGGGTACATCGGAAAATGTCGTACAGTGAGGAAAAATGTTGTACGCATCCGGGAACTTTTGTATTTGTCAGTGTCTGACTGATGTGTGTGGCTAACGAGTTGATCCAGTTTTCCATTTTGATAACATATAACTGACCATACTTTTTGAAATAAAACACATTATATTGTTACTTCTGCTGTGCTTGTTTTGCTTAATTTATGAAATTAAGAAAACAGATGTGAATACTAAAGGATAAGAATAACAAGTTGTTTCATGGAGAATAAAATCAGTCAGCTGCCATTGGCAGACTCGACGATTTGTAGAAGATTCTGATAAATTTCTAATTTGATTTTTTTTTCGTGGATTTAGATAATAATGATAATATTGGATGGCTTATTTTCGGTGGACACAGAAAATATTGTACTCCTTATGAAAATATCGGACTCGTCTGCGACTCGTCCGATATTTGTCACAAGTCGTACAATATTTTCTTGTGTCCACCTCAAAGCCATCTAATATTATATAAATGTGATCACACAAGTCCATGGTTCATACAAATGTATTAGAGGTCCACTTCAAGGCCAATTTCTGCTGGCCTCAGTCTAAGGCAAAATGGGAGGCCTTACCAACTGTAGCGTAGAAAGCTTGGTAAATCTACTCACTTTCCAAAAGCGAAGTGTGGATTGAACTATGCTTTTTAGCTGTTACAGTCACTATCAATGAATAATTGACACACATAGCATTGTGATGATACCAATATTACTGCAGGAGGACTTGAAGGTGTTGGATTGCAAGCATTTATAATTATTTAAGGTTTATATTAAAGTTAATTTTGTGATGAGAAGATTGAAGTACGCAAAACATTCAAGTTCCCATAAAAACATGGTCGAGTTAATGTCAAGAAAATTCATACTTCTGAATCACTTCTGGCCCTCAAATTTGGACAGATAAAAGATGAATGTACGTCCTTATAGAAAATATATGAGTCCTGAAGTCAACGTTTCAAACCCAACTCGACTATTTCACAAATTTATCCAGAAAGTACCTTTGCGACTTATTATTCTACAGGTCACATATGGAAAGGTAGTGTTTTGGGGAGGGCTCAGATCCACACTCGCTTGTTCCAGAATCATTCCACCTGCCACTTTTTGAAGAAGTCGTTGCCCTTGTCGTCGACCACAATGAATGCTGGGAAGTCTTCCACCTCGATCTTCCAGATGGCCTCCATGCCCAGCTCTGGATACTCTAGGACCTCCACCTTCTTGATACAGTTCTGAGCCAAGATGGCCGCCGGACCCCCGATAGAACCCAGATAGAAGCCACCGTGGGTCTTACATGCTTTTGTCACCTGTAAAAATGTTAAAGGATGATACAGAACAACATGAAGAAAAAAATATAATAAACTTTCAAGTCAATGCAAAAAGTAGTTGAATAATGGTGCAACTCCATACATTTGTGACCTATCAAAACATTAACTGAGTAAAGTAGGAAATTCTATATCCATAAAAAAAATCGAAATATAAATGAGTGCTTTTGGGAGGCATTAACTTTGACATCAGACAGTTGAGGTATATATCAATCATACAAAGCTTTCAAGAATTATATGTTTTTCAGCACAAGAGGATGGTGATTTCAACAATACTTTGATCCAAAAACAGTAATTGATATGAATGGAGCAATATGAGTATTGGTCATTGTTTTAAGTTGATTGGTACTGCATAACTCATTTGAGCTTGAGAGACCATAATCCATGATATAGGTACAGGGTAGGAAATAATTTATATTTTTTAAGGGCGATTTGCATTAGAGCCTTGGGGCTATTTTTTAATTTTGGGGGGCTATTTTTCTACCACCGGGGCTACTTTTTCTTTGCACATCAGAATTTGAAGAATGCAATGAAAGATTGCTGATGTTTTAGCTGTTGCTTCATTCATAAAAGCAACCACCTAATTCATTTTTGTTTCAAAGCCATAATAAAAAACAAAATGTGAAATTTCTTGTAGCAAATCTGAGGGCGATTCTGAAGGAAATGGTTGCCCTGAAGAATTGAATTTTGAGGATTTTAGAGGGTGATTTGGGCTTTGCCAAGGGCTACATCACCTGTCGCCCCTGGGATATTTCTTACACTGTATAGGTACTTTGTTTTTCTTCTCCTATTCCATCAATCTGTTGATCCAACAACAGTCATTTATATGCATGGGAGCAATTTATGAAGTCTGGGTGGTTAAGGTGATGGCGTTACAATTTACTCAATGTTTTACTTGCATTACCATTGAGATGAAATACATGTACTCTCTACTACCACACGTGTCCAAATTATACACACTTAGTTACTTATACATAATAAACATAATCATTAAACACATGGCAAAGGTAATAACAGAAGCTACAAACTAAGCATAGGAAAACAAAGAATCAATTATATGCTGCCATCATTAGGTGAGATTTGAGTTTTGATTTGAAAGCTTGGATGGAAGAGGGATGACTGAGTTCATTATACATGTACATTTTTGGTATAAACAATGTGACGACAAACTTTAGCAGAATTCTTAGATCCCCCAATAGACAAAACAATGTAAACAGATACCTAAAAAAAAGACTAATAAATGATGGTAATTTTCTTGAAAAAAATTCAATGGGGGCAGTGATAAAAAATGCAATGAAACAAATGCTGTGTGTAGGAAGAATATGCAGTACGTAAGATTAGAGCATGGTGACAGTAGTCGACCGAAGCACGGAAACAGTTAATGTGCATGGAACAATACATATGTTGTATTTCACTACTCCTATTTCAATAAACTTTTGATCAAGAAACAATACTTGAATTGTATGGAGTCGTATGATGATGGTTTGCTCTTTTAGGGTGATGAAAGTATAATTTATATACTGCTTTTCTGCTGTTGCTATTGAAATGGCATTCTTCATAATACTTTATTTTAGTATTTACCACCCCTAATCCAAAATCTTATGATCCACAAACACTAATTAAAGTGCATAAAGCACTGTGAGGGTGGGTAGTTCTATTATGGTGATGGGGGTATAATTTACTTTCCGATCTTCTCCTGTTGGCCTTTGAAATGACACACTCCATAAAAATTAATTATATCACCCCTGATCAAAAAACGTTTTGATCCAAAAACACTAATCAATGTGCATGAAGCAGTGTGAGGATGGGTTGTTCTATCAAGGTAATAGAGGTATATATGCATAATTTACTTATTGCTTTACTCCTGTTGCCCTTGAAATTACATAGTATAGAATATTTTATTGTACCACTCCTAATTCAAAAAACTTTTGATCCAAAAAACACTAATTAGTGTGCATGAAGCAGTATGAGGATCAGTGTTGTCCCTATGCCGGGCGGTGCCGGGAGAAGCTTACCCTGCTCTCAAAATATTCCAGAGCTCACTGTAAATTTCAGCCTTGCCGCCCGGCACAAATTTCTTTCCCCCACTGAATAACCCCAGCCATCAGGGGCGATAGCCACGCTTCGCAATTACTTTTCACCCTGTTCTAAAATCACTCTGGTGATAGCCCTGATGAGGATGGGTTGTTCTATTAGGGTGATGGGGGTATAATTTACTTTCTGTTTTTCTCCTGTTGCCCTTCAAATGATATATTCCATGATACTTAATTTTATCACCCCTAATCAAAAACTGTTTTGATCCAAAAACACTCATCAGTGTGCATGAAGCAGTATGAAGACGGACTGTTCTATTAAGGGGTAGGGATATTATTTACTTACTGGTTTACATGTACTTCTGTTGCCCTTGAAATGACATGGAATAATATGCAAGGAGGAGTATTGTATAATACCTTATTTTACCTAATCCAAAAATCGTTTGATCCAAAAGCACTAATTAATGTGTATGGAGTTATGGATTAGCATGAGGATGGGTTGTTTCATGATGGTGATAATAGTAATAACAATATTGCATTTATGATTTCTAATGTGCCAATGGGGCAATGGCTCAATGGGGACTACAGAAGTTAGGAAATAAAACAGTAGAAATACAGGACAAAAATGTTATCAATGGGAAGCATTAATATCACAGGTAAACAATGACCACAGTTTTTTAAAAAATGTGAGCTACATAACTCTCCATGCTCCATGTGTCTTTGATAAGGTCTAACTAGAAAAACGGTCATAATGAGCGTAGCGCTCATTACCGGCATCATATTCGGCAAATATAATATCCGAAATTCAATAGTTGGTGACAATTTTTATACTGTCAAAAATTATATTGAATGTCCCAGGAAAGGAACATTGAATATAAAGAAAGTTAGAGTTGGGATAAATATTAGTTTCATGGAGCCATCTGGGAAGGGCACATGAAAAAAAAAAAATAATAATTAAATAAGTAACTACATGAATTATATCTGATTGCATCCCAATACCCTTCCGGGGCTCCATAAACTGGATTTTTGTTGTTGAAATAACCATTTGAAGTGGAACCAAATTAAAAGGTACTTGATATGAATAAGAAACTGAATAAATTTGTTATTTTTGGAATAAAATCTGGCATAAATTACACATAATTAATTAATGGAGCAAACTAAGTTAAAAAATTCTGGGTATAAGTTTAGTTGTAACTATATGTGCAAAGCTTTAGTCGTAGCCAAGATAAAGGGCAAACAAAATTCAAATTGGGTTGAGAATGAATGAGAAAGAACAGCATTTTCTGTGATTTAATTTGTGATTTTGAATAAATTTGCATAAATTTGTATAGTGATGTAATTGTAAATTTGGCATAATGATTAATTTCAAATTTTGTGTAGAAGTCTGAAGCCCTTCCACCTTAGCCGTATCAGAAATCAACAAACAGATATGGAAAAATCAGGTTCAAAGGAATACGTGTGGAGATTGAGAGAGAGCAATTTTGTTATTTATGGGATTAATTTTGCATAAATTACCGAATAGATTAATCTGTGATTATAATATATTATCAACAATTCTGTGTAGAAAGTTTAAAAATGTGGCATTAAACTCAGCCTAACCTAAGATAAAGCAAATCACAATGCAATCGTTTGAGAAATGAAGGAAGAAAAGAAGCATTTTTTTGTGATTTGCGAAAATTTGCCCATAAATTTGCAAATTGATTAATTTCCAAAAATTTTGTGTAGAAAGTTCTTCGAGCCCTTCTTGTGCCCACCTAACCCTACAGATCGAATTGAAAACAGAATGGAAATCAGTCAAAGAAATCGTGGGAGAAAGAAAGTCCATTTTTTGTTATTTTATGGAAAAATTCTGGGTCATAAATTACCATAATTAATTAATGGAATGTATAATTCAAATTGCTGGGTACATTAGTTTTAATAGTAAGCATCAAACTCAGCCCGTATCCAATTAGGTAAAGCAATGCAAAATCAAAATCAGTTGAAGAAATGAAGAGAAAGAGCATTATTTGTGATTTTCTGCATAAATTTGGCATAAATTAATATAATATAATGAATTTCATGGATTCTGTGTTAGCAAGTTTTAAAAATTCCCACCCCCACACCTAGGCGCGCTATCATATGAAACATCAGAATCAAAATCGGTTGAGAATGACGAAGAAGAAAGCATTTTTCAAAACTGGTGGACGGACGGAAGGACAGGGAAAAGGGCGGACGGAAGGACGGTGGAGACGGACGCCACGCCATGGCATAAGCTCATCGGGCCCTTCGGGCCGGATGAGCTAAAAATGAAGCCCTGAAAAAATTGTATTTCAAAATTATTATTTAGTGCTTTAAAAAAGTGAAAATCGTAAGTTGACCGGATTCACCTGCCCATTTCTTCCCATAGTCTTATTGTGTGGGATCTAATTGTTTATTCATTCATATCTTGCCAGTAGCAGCATAAATTTTATACTGTTGTATTCTAGAGTGTTTATTTGTACATTCAAACACTACTATGTAGCTCAGATAGCAAAGTTTGACAATTTTTTTTAATTTGAAGCTCCACCATGTTAGCCTGAGGCTTTAAGCGTTTAGACTACTTTTGAATGAATCTGGGGAATTGCAACTTCCAATGACTATAGGTACATGTAGATTATTCCACAGAGCAGGACCAGCAAGGGCAAAAGCTGATTGCCACATATTTTTGCAGATTTTGGAACAATAAGAGAACCAAAGTTGGATGAACGATCTGACAGTGACAGGAATGTAATTGTGAACTAGACGTATATTACAATGAGGAGCAGAACCCTTGACACGATGGATAACAGGACGTAAAATCTAAAAAATAATGTGATCATTAACTTGCAGCCAGTGAAGTAATTTTACATTGGGAATGATATGAGTGTGTTGCAGCATTTTGGAGCTTTTGACGTTTTGACAGCTGGATTTTTGGTAGATTAAGTAACACAGCGTTGCCAAATTCGAGTCGTGATGGAGGTATAATTTACTCACTAAAGTACTCCTGTTTCCCTTAGCCAACATAACCAAGCAAGCCCCTTCAGCCTGAAAGCCATCTTAATATGAATCCATTCTGCCAGCCGAAGTTGGACCAAAAGAGCCAGAAGCATAGCCCTTTGTGTAAACAAACAAACAAACAAACAATCAAACAGATAATTTACTCACTGCTTTACTTCTGTTACCCTTTGCCAGCATAACCAGGGAACCACCTTCAGCTTGGAAGCTGTCACAATACGAGTCCATTCTACCAGCTGTGGTGGGACCAAAAGAACCAGAAGCATAGCCCTTTTTGTAAACAAAAAATACAAAGAAACATGTTAGATATAACAAGGATATATGAGAAACGTTGTGTTCTTGACAGGCGTGATATCATCCATTTCTTTTCTTTTTTTTTTGGGGGGGGGGGGTTGGGGGCATGATTAGACTAGCACTACAATTCCAGCACGGCATTCTCTTTCATGATTACACTAAATGACACATTTTATGAAAAGTAAAAATGGTATGACATGCACTGTATATTTTTTTCTTGTACTGTCAATTTTCGAAAGCCCAAATATTGTCTCAAAAATATTGAGAATTTGAACACTTATAAGTGAGGTAACATGAAATATCACAAATATGTGAGATCAAAATGTACCAACAATGTGATAACAAGAACTGAACTAAACTGGATTTATCTCTGTACATATGATAGCTTGTTTGCTTAACTGTGATTCAGCTACAGAAAAATACACAGAGATATACATGTAGATTTGTGCATCTGGATAGTTTTTGGAATGGAAACATTACACGGGTTATTTAAAATAGGGCTGTTTACTCCGATTGCATGTGTAATGGGAGTCGAGACTCGAGATGATGAATATAGCTGTCAGTCATCATTTGTTGAAGTTGATAGTGTCCAACCATAGCAGAGGCTGCTTGGCATTGGTCTGACTGAACTAGTGCGAGATTCTGACCAGGACAGCTTTGATCAGCAGGAACATAATTTTCACACGGTGATACACAAATCATATCTGGCAGTCAGTCTACTGTAATCAAGCAAAACTGTCAGCCAACAAAACAGGGGATTTAATTTTAATGGGCCTTATTTCACACACACAAACACACAAAAAAAAAACCTTTTCAGCCGGTTGGCTTTGTGAGATGTATAAATGTTTACACTAAGAATGACTTTAGCTTATTCAAATAATGAGCTCAGTTTAGGTGGGTAAAATTAAGAACACAATTTCCAATTGCCACAAGAAAAGGTCACAGCCCAGCCATAAATGATTAACCTTTATTTTGAGGCAAAAGAGGTTTTCACTTTCTCACAGTTAAGGATAATAGCATGATTGGAAGGCAGTCTTCATTTTGGAACAAATCTGGTTAACAATGAAGTAAACTATTCAAGAATTCTGCCGTGAAAATATTGTGGTCATATAA
>JZLH01S0077465.1:4059-22584 GCA_001188425.1 Eucidaris tribuloides | reverse complement strand
TGGCCATTTGCCGTCGTACAAACCGCCACACGCACCACATTACCAAGGCCTCATGCATGAGGCACTATATGAATTATTCTAAGTTTGTTCGTATTTTATCAAATATCAAGGACTACATTATTCAGTGTTCCCATGGGCAGTGCTGTAAGCTTGTATTTCCCAATATTGGAATGTGTGTGGGTGCAGGGTGTATGTACATGTACTCTAGCCAATAACCTCATTGTAATGCAACCACAAAGCTCCTATATTCACACTCAATCGATCATCACATTAGATGCATATTCTCACCTAAAGAGTAGTGTACATTTATCCTTACTTTAAGCTTTGTTTTCCTTTATAAAAAAAGATAACTCACACTCTTTCATAAAATTACATCTTGATGAAATATGCACATCAAATAAAATTGAATGGAATACACCTTATCTCTTCAACTGGCATTTTCCTGAAAAAGAAAAGATAAATAAAACTTAAAATAAATGCTAATCAAATAATACTAGTAGATAGTAACAATAATTGATAAAATAAAAATAATAGGTAATATTAATGATAGTAATAATATAATAATGTAATGATCAATAATTGATAATAATAGCTTTGATCAATAAACACAGTAATAAATAATATAATGACGAATGATGGTGATTCGATAATAATCATAATTAGTAATGACTAATAATTAATTAATAATGATAATGATTAGTCTCATTACATTATTTTCAACATATTTACGAAAAGTCATGTTAATCGAGCTAAAGGTCTCAGGAGCCTCATCAGCACCAGTTGAATAAACCTGTTAGTCATTTATAAAATTATAAAATAGACCTATCGGTCCTATACGGTCTGTTGCAAACATTTCTTGATCTAGAGCATTCCTGTGTAGCATGAGGATTGTGAGCCAAATTCAGCGCAAGCATTAATATTATTGTTTCTATGATTCATTTTTGGTGCATGTAAAGTTGACACTTATCGTTGTGGTAAGTAGTCAGCTTGCGGTCTCGCAACATAGGAGCTTCCAGAACAGCTCTTGTGTTGAAGAGCAATCTAGTGCGCCCTATCTGGTTCAAAACGTGCGTCTTAGACGGTGTAACTTGTGTCAAGATGATTGCCACACATCAATGTGAGCCAAGCCTCAAGCAATCCACACCTTGCTCTGGATATTGCATTGCACAGCCCCATGTAACACAGTTGTTAATGGTATCTTACTTGGGAGTCTCCGCGAGGTTATCTGGTAATTACACTTCAGCTAATGAGGCTTCTTAATCAGCGGCAAGGTATCTGCTGCATCTATGACGATCAAAATGACACGGTCTGTACTAGCTTACTGCCTACCAGTATGCCGTAGCCGTCCTTTTTGATTCGCATGTTACTGCTATTGCATAACCAGAATTTACATGTATTAGATGACATCCCTAGCTGTCCGAGTTGTTGCCCGTTTCATGTTATACTGACGTTATTTTCTGTCCAAGTCATCGACGAAAGCTGTTGCTCGTGATGCATTGTGTGTGTGCTGGATTAAATTAGTTTTGTTGGCTTCCTGCTCAAATTTGAGAGGAGCATCAGTCTGCAACGATAATAACAACACCTCTTGACACATTATTAGTCATCACTGTTTGACCTACGTAATCACAAAATATGATACTCCAAGGTGAAGATTCCATTGTCACTGGATCAGTTGATACTTGTTTATTTTTGATGTTTGTTTACATACACTGTACCTGCCATGTTACCGATATCAAATTCCTCCTCGGTTTTAATCAACGGTCACAAGTGGCGGAGTGTGCTGTGGTGTGTGTTGTGTATGTGTGTGTACTCGTGATGCCATATAAACGATGACATTGCGAATGAAATGTGTACTGTACAACCGATTGACGTCATCGGTTCCGCAGACTTTGGCAGATAGTCCCAAATTACATGGCTGCTATAGGTGGTAGCTGTCATCAGTTCCACAGGTTCTCTGTCATGTTCATCGCGTTCTTACAGTCAAAATTCCGACTGTCATCGGTTCAGTGAATGCTTTATCCATATGTGTGTGCATCGCTTGTCGTGTAAAATTATATGCCGAAAATGGCATCGTCATCGCGTTTCAATGCCGTGCACGTGTAATGGTGTGTGGTTGTTGTGTGGCTGTGTGTGCGCTGTGTGCTGTGTGTGTGACTGTGTGTGTGTTGTGCTGTGGTGTGTGTGTGTGTGTGGTGTGTGGTTGTGATCGTGCTGTGTGTTGTGCTGTGTTGTAATTAATACTCAGCGATGTTTAAACTGGTTCCAATCACAATGATGTCTTCCTTATTTATCAAATGCTGTCAATATGAACTTATACAAACTCTATTCTGGCTCTACTGCTTCATGACATGTTATCTTCACTTCAAAAACCGTTTGCACCTGCCCATCCCAGACAATATTCCCAACTACAGAAAGTTTTAATTTCTCCAATGAAGCATTATATCTTTCAGTGTCATTTTATCCTCCATCAGGAACCTTTGAATTATTAAGCTCTTAAATCCATGATTAAACCTCAAATAACTAAAGATAAAATAAACTAAAGACCTCACTAATATATATACTAGATAAGGCCAGGGTTAAAATCCGATTTCAATATTACATTTCTCCTGTGTACCACATCAGCTACACCTCTCTTGTCCAGATTAAGTTCGAATTCCCCCAACAGACAAATCCACTTACACTTCTGCTAGTTCACTATTCCCACCATAATTACTTCTGCCCCCTCCATCGCAAGAATTCTCTCAGCTCTCTCGGCAAAAATGCTTAGCATGGGCCCTACAGGTCAAATACTTAGAAAAGCATGACTTACTGCTCTGTATTTAAATCTCGTTTTTATCCAATTTTGTTTGGGGCCTACACTAGTTCAATTCGCATACATTCATGAGAGTGTGAAATAACAGTCGAGGTGAGAGTTATACCACCAGCCAGTTGGCTTCATGTACGGAAATTTGTTAATTTTTTGAAGTGTCGAGATGTGGCAAATATGCAGAAGCTTGAATTGGAAACTGAAAATCGTATCCAGCCGACCAGCAGACCAGTTTACATGCCATTCAAGATATTACCTGATAAAGTATTGTGTAGTGTAATTAATATGCATTATTCTGATTGATGGTTAGATGAGTTGGGGCCTTTGTGTAGGTGTGGTAACAGCCACTACATAGTAATGATGTCATCCTAGGGATTGTTTCTGTACTTGTGATTAGACCATTATCCCAATAATCTTGAGAACAGAACTTGTAATTAAAATTACATTGCAGATATGTTGATGATCATGGTGCACTGTTTGCCATCCGATCACTGATCGATATTGAATTGGCCTACGCGATAATGATTATTGATTACATGTTCATCAGTTATCCACTGGTTATTATGTGGCAGTGGCATCACATTCATGTAGGTTTGACATTATTTTCTTTTAGGAGAGAAATGAAGATTCTTATGTAATATCAGGACCTTTCATTTGGAAAACGACAATCCTCTGTCATCCCTCAACAAACAATGGCGCAGTGACAGACTTGGGAGAAATGAAAAAAAAGCCTCTTAGAACTAAATTGGTTGAAAGATATACACTGTTCCATTCTGTATCTCCTGGCCTGGAAGTGATATGTCTCGAATTTGTTTGACTTATACCAAAGTTGTCGTTTCTCTATGCTCTGAAAAAAAAAATTAATTCCATAAGAAAGCCTACACAACAAATTTGTCCATCACAGGTTGTTCTTTTATAATAAGTCAACTTTCATCTTTGACTACAAAACTTTCAAAGTTAGAAATCCTCGCAAGTTACATGATTCTAGAATGAGTTTTACCCAAGTTTTAGTACAACCCCTAGCACAACACCCTAATCCCTGTCATTGTACCCTTGACATTGCGGTTCATGTGATATCCTCATTAGACAGATATTTTTCTCATAATGGCATGTCTTGACGTATGTTCAAGGTGGTCTTTTGCTTTGCGTACGATGTTATGTAAACTCCAGCAGGTGGCAATACTTGTGTGCTTCAAAATAAACAAGTTAGTGCGGGGTATCTTTTTCACCTCAGTATGGTTGAATTGCGGGCACATGACAATGGTTTCAGTGAAATAAAGAAGTTATACAATAGGCTGTACAAATATACAGACACTTTTGAAAGTTTGTGAATGATTTTGTGAAGGTATTCCTTGATCTGCAGTTTGGTGTTTACTTTTCAGTCTTAGAAATTGGAGGCAGGCGACGTACAAAAAGAGAATCCATCACTAAATTTTACTTTTGCTCGCCTATTGAATTGTTTCAGTTACACAGTTCAGATTAACAAGTAAACTTGTTTTGCTACCGACAGTTTAGCATTAGGTGTACATCATAAGTGGGTCATGTACATGACAAAGATGATATATTTTGTATTAGCTCAGACTGTATTTTTTATCAAATCTTTTGTTTACATGTACCTCTGTGTATTTTTGGTGTGTGTGTGTGTGTGTGTGTGTGTGTGTGTGTGTGTGTGTCGTGTGTGTGTGTGTGTGTGTGTGTGTGTGTGTGTGTGTGTGTGTGTGTGTGTGTGTGTGTGTGTGTGTGTGTGTGTGTGTGTGTGTGTGTGTGTGTGTGTGTGTCTGTGTGCAGGCAGGTCTTTTGTGTTTGGTTCTGTGTGTGTAGTTCTGTATGTGATGTATGTATGTACACTATATGAGTAAGTCAGTAAATCAATTCTCTGTTTATAAGTATTTTGATTAACCTAAAAAGCCAACTGTTTGAAAGAAAATACTCTACATGGATCTTGTTCAAGCTGATGTTGTTTCATGCCATTTTCCATAATTTAATCAGATCTGTTTATTCCTTTGCAAGCTGAAGTAGACAAAGAAATTGGCAGTCCAACAATATTCCTGCAATATGCTATGAATATATAATTATGCTTCTTCTGTTATCACACTTATGTTTGGGCTGGTGTGGGGGGGGGATTGCTGTCATATTCTTCTTATTAAAGAATACAAAACCATGACTCACCTGAATTACATCTTCGACTTGAAAACGTTTTATTTTTCATAATGGTCACCCAAATTACCTGCAGAGCTGAAAGTAGAATTTCATTTCCAAAGCTTATACATGTACATTATACCAGTGACAAATTAGATCTGATCAGCTAATATGTTGATGGCTCTACCACAAAGTACAATTTTAAGCTCCTCAGGAGAAAAACAGTTGGAGGTGCTTTTCGAGAACGCTGACACAATATTTTTCCGATCCGCTCGGTGGGTTTCGGCGAAAGTTGATTCACCGTCCGTTTGTCGTTTTATTACGTTTTCTGTTGTGATTAGTCATCGGCTATTATTGGGTCTACAGCGCACATTACTGATGACACGAACAGTGAGTCACTGGTGAGGGCAGCGTGACACACGGATGCATAGATCTAGGATGGTTAATGGATTCGCGTGGCGCATGAACGATGGCAATACGGGAGATGTCGGTAGTTGTGGCTACTTCTGAGAGATTGCCATTTGCGTGCGCGATGTACAGCATGGTTGATTGGCCAAGGCAAACATGTCCACTGATTGTCTAGTCTCGGTACCAGACCATGTAACTTTTTGTACAGGTCTCTGGATTGTCCAGAGTACATTCACTCACTGACTTTTTCTACCTCCCTAGTACACTCACTAAAAGTAAAATTAAATCAAGACATTAGTCTTAGTCAAAGCAGTTAACTGAAGATACTTTTCTTATCAATATAAGATGATTTAATTTAAGCGTCTGGTTGCCAGACTACTGTTTGCCTGGAGATCGGGCCTCCTGGAGATGTAAAACGGATGATGGATTGACCGGGGTGGCTATTGTTTGATTTGTTATTTGATTGAGTCAGATCATAATTGTTGTGGACAAATGTTTATGGCCATGTAGCGCTCGGTTGTCCAGTCTGGGAAATCAAAATGTCAGTGATGTTTAACCCCTTGGGCTAGCTGCCAAAGCACATTTTGTTCAATGAGAGATGACACGGTTTTCCCTTGGTTGACCCTGATGGGATTATAAACTTATAAATAAAAGGTTTTCTTTAAAAAAAATCTACACTTCATTATTTTCTTCATCTATTTCTTAACATCCATTGAAGTTATTCGCAAATACGCACAGAAAATGTTGATCCACTTGGTACTTTACAATAATAAGAACTAGATCCAGGTCCAACTTGTAGGTCCAGAAAATAAAATCTTCAGGAGGTTCAAAAGACAAGTACAATTTACTTTGTGTTCATAAATTATTTGATTTCATTGAAGTTTAAGAGTGCTCAGCCAGGCCTTATTACAGTTTCAAATAGATATCAGAAGTTGTTTAGTCAAATAGATATTGTGTGACGAAACATACTGAATACTGATCAAGGCCAGATCAAGTATTTTACACTGTACACTACACATATATGATGTAAACAAAGGCATTTCTACAATAAATTACAGTGTTCAAATATCTATTGTAATAATGATAGTCTGGTTTCAGGTTATTTTACATCAGTTGATCAATGCATCATTCCAGCATCATGAAATTTGGAAACATTCTAGTACGTCCATGATGTATCCATGCCACAGTGGCATGTTTATGTACATGTAGTGGAAGGCAGAGATAACGTTGATATATCCTACTTCATATTGGAGTTTTTTTTTGGGGGGGGGGGGTGGAGGAAGAAAGAGAAAAAAAAAATCTCTGATTAGTAATTTATTGACATTTGTGTTTTGTCGGCCCATACTGGTTTATGTGATGGGGCTAATACCTTGAAAGAGCATGTCAAGCAAGCATGATTTTGGAAAGTTTTGAAATATTTGAGACAAAAAGTTGTTTCTTGAAATTGTAACTGTTATTTTAGCAATGATCCATACTTGAATATCTTTTGTGCAATTGCAGAGCAACTTCCCAAAGCCCCTGACATCAAAGGGAACAAAATTGCACTTACACTTCACCTTGTTGTATGACACTTCTTGGGATATTATCCAACTGATGCCATATTTGTTCACTCAATTTACATTCTTAAAATAAAGATGAGAACTAACGTAAGTACATAATTTGTGTCTCATCAATTGTTTTGATATCTTTACCAACAGATCCATCTTTAGGCTTAAAGTGTTAGTCACGTTAATATAGACTGTCACTGATGTATTCATCCTGACTCATGAATATTTCAGCACATGTCGTGAAACAGATTCAACAATATATCATACTGCTGGGAAATTTAAGTTGATTATATAGTATGCGTGCATTTTACTTGGACAGTACCGTGCACAGGGGAGTACACCATCATTATCACCCTTCTGCAAAAAGCTCATCAAAATGCATACAGTGTTCGATAACTGTCCCCATTCTTGTTTTATTCACTGAATAAAATTCAACAGAGCCGCAGAGGTCAAGACAAAATCTGGGATCGTTAACGGATTGATGTCTGCTAGCAGCCAGATTGAGGTTAACGTTAAGAGATGCCGAAACGACATTACAGATCCACGAGCCCATAGGACTTCACACTATGCCAAGAGGTGGTTGTACATGATCAATACGTGACACCATAGGCATAGATTTGTTTAAAAGGGGTTGTTCTATTATGCAAACCAATTCCACAAGCAAGGAAAAAAGGTCATCAATGATCATGTCCAAAGGGTACTCAATCCAAAGTTCAAATCGATGCAATTTTGTATTTTAGCAACAGCAAGAAAGGTCCACAGGTTCGCAATTACGCTGCTTTCATTACCATTACTATTTTTTTTTTATGAGGCTTGTTTTCAAGGGGAAAGTGAGTGTGAAACACCCCCTTTCCTTCCCCCGGCAGGAGCCGCGCCAGGGTAAACTTTTAGGGAGGGCAAAAACTCGGGGGTCAAAATGTAAAATATAAAATAAAGTTCACAATTAACACCGCAAAATCCCTGTGTTTTTCTGTGTTTCGAAATTGTGTTGTTGTTGTTGTTGTTTTTTTTTTGGGGGGGGGGGGGTCAGTCACAATGCCCTGCTGCTCCTGCCCTTCAGTATGGTTATGCATGGCACTTTATCAGGGCTTAATTTTCTCTCTGTTGATCTTACAGTACTTGACTTTATCAAATTTGCCTTTCCTCAGGAATGTTTTACCATATTTTGTTTTCATGTGGGGTTTGTTTTCAGAAATTTTACTCATTATTTGAACAGATTTACATGTATACACACAAATAGAAAATTACATTTTGATGAATATTTTACCATAAACACTAGCATGTTGACACTGGTACATATATTTCAGGAAATAAGTTTTTTTTTTTTGGGGGGGGAGGCAGAAAAAGAACTTTCAAATATTGTTTGAAGGTTAACTAAAACTGTCCAGTTCTCACAGTAGGATGACCGGTGGTCCGGTTTAGAGAATAACTGACATGATACGGCACAACAACTGACTGCTCTGTCAGAAATGGTTGATATACCCTACGTTATAAACTGGAAAGCCAATCAGAGAATACAGCCTAGCAATCAAGAGGTTAACGATCATTCAGACAGTTTGAAATTGATAGCTGCCAAAAACACCATAGCTGCTGAAAGCGCAGTAACTACAAAGTGATGATGGATGCTTTGTGTTCGTTCATCGATGATGATCGGTGTCACTGGAATAAAGTGACTCACTGTGCAGAGGCAATCAGAGGTATTGATTGTAACACTTAACATAATGTAATTGAGAATGATACCTATTGATTGGCCGACTAAACACTGATTAATTTGTGGTCACTGTCCAGCTGAGAATTTAGCCACTTTGAATTTCATACCCCTTTCACGCTGCTTCCCCCGGTGGTTACCTGGTGAATTCACCGGTGAATTCACCGGGTAACCACCGGGGAAAATTTGAATGCTGTCCTTTCATCCTGGAAAACGTCCTCCGGTGAATTTCGAGTGCGTTGCGCCCTGCACTTGTTTTAATTGTGCATGCCATGGCCGACCAGCTAGGCCATACCTCCTTGATTATACAGGCGAAGTACTTTCATAAAAACAGGCCTACATGTAAATGCTATGGAGGTAGAAACCAAGCTAGGTGATGCATGCCGTCATTCGCACATTCGTCAGTAATTTTATAACTGAAAAAACGCTTCTTTTACGGATTTTACTAGGTTCCAGCGTAAAAATATCGCGCCGCAATTCCACCTGGTTTACTCAAATGTAACTTTGACTAGATTTCGTTCACAAATACAACTTCTGATATGAATCTACTACTAGCACATTTCGCCCACAACACATCAACAGTACAGAGATCAGTGATTTCACCCGGAGAATTAACCGAGACACCCTTTCACGCTAGACTTTCCCCGGTGAACACCCGGTGGTTCATCTGTGTTTACCCTGGACGGTTGGAGGGTAAAATTTTTCGAAAATTTAATCGGAGGTTCCCCGGGAGTTCAACCGAGTGTCCTTTCATGCTGAGAGATTCCCCGGGTGCACCCGGGTGCACCCGGGTAAAATCTCGCCAGCATGAAAGGGGTATCAGTAAGTCATTTAGTTGTAACATGTAGATGATGCCTTTTTGCTGTAATAAAAGGTTTGCATGGACATGCATGTAGATTAGGATTGGTGAAGTGAATTTTAGGAAAAAAATCATTTAAAAAATCAAAATGTTATTATTTTTCATTTTTGTTTTGAAATGTTCTACATGACTGATTAATTAAAAGTTTATCAAATCAACCCCTTTCACCAGTTATTGGTGCAAATTGTGTTGAATATTTTTTAATAAATAACCAAATTTTGATGTAAACAATAAAACAACATGAAAAAAACCCTGACACAAATGTGTTTTAAGATGAAAGCAGGAAGGATTGCTGCTGCAGAGCACAGTGATTATAGACATTCATTTCTTGTAGTTCAGACGATATAAATGGGTGCGTGTTTTTATACAAATATCTAAAATTTGAAAGAATTTTTATCTTAAATATTATCTAAAATATAATTATGAGTTTAAGAGTGTTTCAACTTTGGTGAAGTTGGGGCAGGGCTTTACAAGCACCGGAAAACAAACTGAGTTAAAAAATGGATGCACAAATTATATGTGTATCGGTGATTAGAATTGCAAGCCAGGTTCTAATTATATTGCATTTACAGAAAGCATAGTTTTACATATTTACTTGCACATATTCATCCACTCAGTTGTATAATTGATTTTCACTCAGGTCTAAGACTGAAATTTGAAGCCAAGGACACAATAAATGCAAAGTATATGGCTACCCTTCTAATTGTTAGCCAGTTTATTAGCAGTGTAGATTCATATTAACATCATCCTTGTTTGTCACTGAATGATAATATGCATGACATACATGTATTTAGTTAGTTGCAAGGTTATGTTTATCAGAATTAGCACTTACCATATCTATAAAACATTAAGAGATATGTAGAGATACAGTATACTGTATGCTAAAGTTTGTAAGCAAATGAAAAATATGTAAGCCCATTACTTTTTACATTTGACTTAAAACTTTCCACCAAACAAAGTACACTGTACATTACTAAGATTTTGGAAAATACTGTAGTGTACTAAAGTTGTATTATTTCAAAAACTCAAAGTTTGTTTAGGTTGGTTGGTAGTAGACCCCCCCCCCCCCACATTGAATAGATAACATACATGTAGTTCTGTGAATACCCAACATCTCTATAATCTATTCATTTATTTTTCATTACATGTATTATTTGTTTATTTACCTATTAAATATTTATTTATTTATTTATTTATTTATTTATTTATTTATTTCATGTTATTTATTTATTTATTGCAGCATAGTGCATTACAAAGTATCAGTGAAAACTCCCTTTTATGATAACGCTGCTTGAGTTCATTCAGCTGTCTTTCACACCGTTATTATGCAGGAGAGTCCTCTGTTGAAACCAGTGGTATCGATTTCATCCGAGCGAAAGAGATAAAATAGTGTTTAAAAAAATCACTACTTGGCCTCGACTGGTGGCAGTTTCTCAACACCATGACTCACGGCTGCATGGGGATCAAAGGCGAGGCACGCACAGCTCGTCGGTGGATATCCACGATCACTTAAAATCGTGCATATTTTTTTGTTATGTTTGAACAGCGTATGTGGCAGTGGAGTCAGCGCCGAGTAAAAGCTGTTCATACAGAGAGACATTTGTCCTCATTAAGGAGAAGAAGTGGAAGCAAATGAGAATTTTACGGCGACGAGGATGCGGATGGATACTTGTGTACATGATATTCCAAAATACTGCTTTTTGGTCAGATTGATCAATTTGTGAGTGGTGAATAAATTTTTGATATCGGCAGACTTGGGATAAAAAAGAATTAAGGTCTTTTTTTACCATGTGTACACAAGAAGAAAACGAAAAATTTTACTGCATTTTCAGAAATGTTGATAAATATTTACATTGAAGTGCTTAGTGCTATATGAGTTTAAACTTTTGTTATGTACTATTCTAAAATTTAAAATTGAATGTAGATTTCTACATGTATCTACCCATAATTTACTCTTTAAAGGCAAGGTTCACCCTGACAGCAAGTTGGTTTTAATCAAAGCAGAACAATGAGCGAAACATATTAATGAAAGTTTGGCGAAAATCCACCAAAGAATAAGAGAGTTATGAAGTTTCAAAGTTTTAAATTTGTGACGTCACATGCGAGCAGCTCCCCATATATCATGTAATATAAATTTCATGAATTGCATTTTTTTTATAGTTCATGATAAAAGAATGGGTTTTTTTCATAGTTACATGTGTGGAATAATGTTTCTGATAATATATTGAATGCACAGGTAAAATCATTTTTAAATTTCTGAGAAAATGGAACTTTTATGGAACGTTTATCACATGACATATGGGGAGCTTGCTCGCACGTGACATCACAAATTTAAAACTTTGAAACTTCATAACTCTATTATTCCTAGGTGGATTTTCGCCAAACTTTCATTAATATGTTTCTCTCATTGTTCTGCTTTTATTAAAACCAACTTGATGTCAGGGTGAACCTTGCATTTTAAAACGCTTTATATGAAGATTATCTATCAGTTGGCCAATAATTAAGTCTTTGTGTAAATTTATGTTTATTTCCTGGGATAAGCATTTCATAATGGTCTGTTTCACTGATTATTAAATATCTTCTCTCTTAACTTTATTTCACCACCACATTTCCTTAATTTGACCATGAATTGCTTTAGAATATAATTTTTTTTTTATTCTTCAGTTTTTGTCATTGTTTCTACAAGTGCAGGTTTACAATAAAATTATACAGTTTGAATACATTTAAATTTTCTGCATGATGTCAGATGTATATTATGACTTCATGCACATTACATGTACTTGCATAATGTACATGTTTGTGTACCTGCATATTCTGCTTTGAAGTCAAATTCCTGCTGTGTCAAATTTCACAAAATCGAGCACGCCACTTAGCTTACATCATTTCAAGGTGACAGCATCATAACATGGAAGGCCCCGGATTCCAGGAATTATTATTTCCTTCTCTTTTTTTCCCCTGAAGTCCATTACCCGTATTTAGAAAATCATATCGATCGATCGGCAGGACAGGATAAGCTGCCTGTGACAGCTCTCAAGGCCTCTCTCAGGCAAGGGCAGTTGGGGGGTGGGGGCAGAGGGATTGACCACCCCCTATTGTTTTCAAAGTTATTAAAATGATAGGGATTTGACTGTTTTTCAAAAATTCCCCCCCCCCCCCGTGCTGTTGTTGATTTGGCTAGTAAAAAAAGGCACCCCCCTGTAACCCCCCTGCCCCCCTCCCCCACTTGTTGAATGCTGTTCGGCGTGCAGTTTGCTTTGTAACCACAATTTTTGGCAGGCAGAATTTGTCAACGTTGGCCCCCTGCCTCCTGCTTGACCGGATGCTGTTTGGCTAGTAAGAAATTGGGGGGCCAGGCCGCTAAACAAAATTTTCCCCAACAGATTTTGCCCCTCCTAAGATTTTACCCTTGTGCCACCCCTGCTGTCAGGTTTGGCCATGTGAAATCAAGCAGTCACCATTAATAAAACCACGGAAATTCAAATGATTGGATTTCACTGGATGGTGAAACAAGAGCTAAGTGAAAGCGATGGATTAGATCATCCAGCATCAGCCAGTAGCAGCAACTTACACCATGAAAATAAATAAATACAATTAAAATGTTACAGTAAACGTCTGTGTGTGTGATGACAGCTACAGCTAATATCCCCCTAGCTAGTTGAATTGACTAATTGACATTGAGTTATTTTGGCAGGTATTTAAATTAATACAGCCCCTTAGTCCTGACATCAGGAGTGGATTTCGTGTTGAGTTTTGCTTTGAGCACACAATTTGCAGATGTTCACAGTCCTGAGAAGATGAATTCAACATAATTATGTGAGATAGGTCCGTTACTATGTACTCAACTGGCTTCTAGATTGAATCATTATTATTATCCTCCTCCTCTTCATCATCATATAAGGTTCATTTTCCCACTTTGTTAGTTAGGACGTGTATTGTGTTTATGGTCATTCTCCAAGCTTTTCAGTTATATGTGTCAACCTATTAGATTTCAAATGAAAATGAAATGACTGTAACTAGTTATAAATTTACTCTTCAGATTTTGCCACTGCACCATATCTCTGCCCATTCTCACCCCCACTCCCCCCCCCCAAAAAAAAGATAAATTGAATAGAAAGCATGAAACAAAACCACAGAATTTAACCAATTGGATTTCGCTAGATGGTGAAACAAGAGATAAGTGGAAACGCTGGATTAGATCATCCAGCAGCGACCAGTAGCAGCAACTTACACCGTGAAAATAAATAAATACAATTAAAATGTTACAGTGTCTGTATAGCGTGATGACAGCTAATATCCCCCTTGCTGGTTGAATTGACTAACTGATGATGAGTTAGATTGGCAGGTATTTGAATTAATACAGCCCCGAGTTACTCCTGACATCAAGGGTGGATTTCCTGTAGAGTTTTCCTTTGAGCACACAGTTTGAAGCATAATGAGGTAAGATCCTGAGATTATGTACTCAATGGGCTTCTGTTTGTGTCTATTTAAATCATTATCATCATTAACTCGTAACATGCTGGAGGATTTAAACCTCTATGGACATTATGTGTATTATTTGGTATAGATCTGTGACTTCAGCAAGTTAACAGTTATTCAATATAATTTTCATGTAAGGTTCATTTCCCCACTTTGTGGCATTGGACCATTCATTTCCTTGATGACCTTTGTCCAAGCTTTTCAATTACAGTTTATCTGTCAACCTATTGGCATTCAAATGAAAGTAAAATGACTGGAACCAGTTACTATTTTCTCTTTGGAACTTTGGTTAAAATCAGGAAAATACTGCATACTGTTATCTCTCAAAGTATTTTATTATCACTTGCACTGTACGGCATGTACTGTATCAAGTTAAACAATTACGCATTTCTGACGTCTGTGACAAGATATTTTTAGTCAGAACCTGAAATTAATTCTGTAACGTCAAAGATGCTTTGAAATTGAATGTGTAAATAATTGAATTAACAGAGAAAAATATTGGTCGCAAAATGCTTTGAGGGTTTGTGCATGATAATTTTATTAGTAGTGCTGATGATCAAGTCTAGTAAACAAAATGGGTTGGCATGATGTAAAGTAATGCACAAGTTCAGGTTTATGCAAGTTTACGTGCATGGACGTAAAATAAGTTTCAGTGAAAAACAACAGATTATGTACTGTACATAAGTTCCTAAGTGTTTGATACTATGAAGATCGTGAGCTCAATTTTCACAAAAGCTTACTTAATAATCAAAGGATTGGGCCAAAAATAAATCAGTTTGAACAGTTGTCTTCAAATAGTGCCTTAGAAGATACATGTAAGAATAGAATTGTACATGTACACTGTAAGGAAGTCATTTTGAAAGTGACATACTTAGCCATATCATTGTGGCAGTACAGGAGAATGAAGTGATGCATTTAATTGTGACACTATTTTGTTTTCAAGTGTATGTTACAAATTTACCAAACTTAAAGGAAAGGGCAAAGCTGGAAGTACAGTAAGTGTAGTTCTTAATTTAGGACACCGTGCTCCCAGAATCAAGTGTACTGTTTAACCCATTGGAGATGATTTAATTTCACTATTACACACATTTTCCATAAACCCCAACACGAGTTAACTCATACTTAGTCTCCAACAGGTTAAGGTTTCTGCTGTGAAAATTTCATAGCCTTACATTTCCGTTTGGTTATACAATTATTAGATAAAGCTGAATGGTAAAATTTGTTATGTAGCTTTCTGTGGGATCATTTTTTCTCGGGCGGGAGATTAATTCAATACTAGTGAATTAATGCATGTTTCTCCTCAAATAAACAAATTCAAGACAAATCCTTCCAGCCTCGATGTATACACTTGAGCCAATGTGTTGGTACCCATTTCAACTCATTTGGTTCTTGAGGCATTTTTACTATCTCCCAATCATGTCACTGTCCATTAAGTTTTAAATGTTTACATGTACTATATGTTTTGGAAAAATACAAAAGTTCACCTTTGATCTTTACAAAGAGTAAAAATAGCAGACATTTGTTGCCAACTGATGTTTACCACAATTTTATTTAATTTAATGTAATATCTTACATACGTTGAAAATAACGTCCTGTCCAATCTTTACTTGTCATGTTTGTTCGTATAGCAAATTATTAACTTGTAATATAGAAGAGTTGAACAATTTATGAATCTGTTTTGATCTTTTTCTAAGACTTGTCGTATGAGTCAACTGCACACAAGATGAAATCAGTTTTCCAGTCACATTTAATATTCTCATCCATTCATTTGAGGTAATACTCGGCATCTACCGAACAACAAATTAGTATCAATATCATAGCACAGTGTATGTGTACAATCCACTGGAGAATATAGTGTAGCGTAGTGATTGGTAGTGTATTCATTTCTGTGTATGCCACAAAAAAAAGGCCAGAAAAGATTTTCAAACAAGATGGGAAGAAAAGGAAAAGGAAATAAAAATAGAAATATGACGCAAAAGGGTAGTTGGTGTATCTGTTCTGAGATGAAACCCTCGGGAAGAAATGTTGTCATGTCAGTTGTTGGAGAGACTGCAATTACAGGCAGACATCTTGTTGGAGGTCAGTAAGAGTGGTTTGCTATGAGTTGGATATGTATATTATATACATAAATATATGTCTATGTATTTCACTACTACTGCTTGTATGATGTTCTCGCCCAGTACTGTTGCAACCTTGTATGACTGTTCTTCCCAGTACAATCCTGCTGCTAAGTGCAGCTGCTGCTTCTGTTATTATTTCTGCTTCCGGTTCTACTACAATTATTAAGTTACTTCTACTGCTTCTTTAATGATAATGATAATAATAATGATATCATTAATAATGACAGTGATAATAATAAAAATATGATAGTGATAATAATAATGAATACTGATAATATTAAAAGTGACAGTGATAATAAAAATATAATAGTGATAATGATAATAATAATAATGATAATGATAATAATAACAATAATAACAATACATGTAAAAATAATTATAGTAACAAGAATGATAATACTTGTAATTTTGATTTTGATTATGATAATAATAATACTACTGTAATATCTACCACATGCACCACTACATGTACCCTACCACTATTTACATTTCTACTAGTACTGCTTGGCATAACTAATTGAAATTCAAACAGAAATTGTTGTTACTTGTGATGGTTGTAAGTGGAAATGCATAACAAAGGCCTGGACCCAATACTATGGACATACTATATTGATGTTGTTGGAATTGAGTTTACATTTCTAAATGGTTTTGCCATATTGCATAAATAATTTAATCAAGAAGTAGAAAAATTCACCCAGTATCTCCATATTTACAATTTACTTGAATACATACATACGAATATATGGTTACCTGCTAGATAATTCCCTTATTCAGTCAGTGGACCATTAGCTACCCGCAGTAGCAATCAACCCAAAATTTTTGACACCAGCAATTTAATTACCATCATCTAAAGAGTTACGTACGACCAGAACAAGTGCTACATGTTCGTACAGGACCGCGGCAGCAAGTGTAATTACCATCAACAGTATTTACATAGTCGATAATGAGATAGAATTCCGTCTCCGAGTTCGTCACTGCCTTTTAATTACGGTTATGTTACTCAAAATTTTTTGCAAACATTCGGTTGTGTCTCTTGTGTGGAAGCCTGTAAAATTTTGAGCTTGTTGACTTTCCTCTTTCAGTTCTCCGTCCATAATCCTGTTACAACATGTAAAATGTCTTCATCAAATGCACACATTGGTTAATATTCAACTTTTCTGGAGGTCTCTTGGATATTTTCATATTTTGATGCCCCTCCCCCCCCCCCCATGTGTTTTTAGTCACTGGGCAAATTCCCGGGTGTATTGAATCAATAACATACACTGTAATAGATCCTTCTCAACAGAAGTAATATTTTTATCAATTCATATTCTCCTTTTTTCAATTTTGCAATATACTATGCCACTCCACGGATGCACTTTTGTCTGCCTCGGGGTCATGAATGGCTTTGTGTTTGGTTTTCTTGCGAGTATTATGCAAAGATATACTGTTGCAGCTAGTTTAAACATATACTGTGACAGTAGTGGTTTATACAGGAGAAAGGGGAAATTAAATGTTGTAGAAGACCCATGGGCTAACTAGCATTAGTCATTGTTTTTAGATTAAATTGTGGCTGTTTGTTTTGAAAACAAAGATATTGTGTTTGCTGTGGGTAATGGATTAAAAATGGGTGGATCGTTTTGTGGGGATGTGGTAGGCAGAGAGGGAGAGAGGAATAAAGGAAATAACCAATGCATTATGGCTAGACAAAAGCTATTACTTCTCGATCATTAGTCTGAATTCCAGACCCTGGTTGTAGTCTTTATCCACTGATGGCTGCACACTGTTGAGACCATGTAGTCTGCTAGGCAGACTCTGAAAGGCTTGTGACGTGGAATCCTGGCGTAAGAAGCTAGCCACAATCTACAGAGCTAAAGAAGATAAAACTTTATGTATAATATGGTACATGTTGTACTGTTGGCTGTTTTACCTTACAGACGTAAAGTACACACTGTCGAGTTGGGTCTACTCTACATTTTGTAGGCTAAGCTCATTCAGATTTATTGTAAAAATTAGAGCTGTAGTATTTCGGTTATTTAAAACAACGGGTAACCTACCTCAAAAAACGGTCGGTTTTCGGTTAACCCTTTTTTAGTCTTCAGACATTTCTTCCTTATAAGCGTATGTCATTTCACTTTAATTCAGGTATCGGCTTGTTTATTGTTTTTTTTATATGTTTATTTTGGCACATATCCATGTGTTCTTTCATATTTTGGCATATATAAAACATCGAAATACTGAGAATCTTACATCCTTTCTGATAATTATGCAATATTTCAATGTTTTCTGGATGACTTAATCAAAGATTCTCTTTTCAAAATGAACCAAAACGGTTATCCTAAACCTAAAATGAAAATCGGTTTTGATTGGAGACGGTCGGTTACCGGACGGTTAACCTTTTGACTACATCACTAATAAAAATATTACTTCTGTTGAGAAGGATCTATTACAGTGTACATTACTGATTCGAACACCAGTGAAAT
>JZLH01S0077453.1:12223-29874 GCA_001188425.1 Eucidaris tribuloides | reverse complement strand
TAGTTCTGCTGTTGTGCAGGGCTGCCAACTCTCACGAAATGAGTATGAGACTCACGCATTTTGGCCCTTTCTCATGCCAAAATTTTGTTTTTATTTTCCACACATTTGGACCTCTCACTAATATCATTGGCCTATGGGAGTCTCACGCAAACAGATTCACTGACATTGGCAACTCTGGTGTGTTGTCTATATTACAGTACATGTATATACTTCAGGCACCCTTTATATCTAATAGCCACAAGTGACAGAACTTCACTGAATGGGTGATTTAGAAGTTGTGACTTTCTGTAACAGTAGTCAGTGTGGACTGAGGAGCAGACTGGTTAGTATTAAATTAAGAGGATGCCCTTACACCTCCAGAAACAAAGCAAATTGTCAAAAGTTCATGTCAGGCAAATGCAATAACAAAATGTTAAACTTTACTTTGGCCAATTGGGCAAGTTAAATTTGGATCATCAAATGAGGAAAACATGTCCAAAAAACTTACCAACAGCAAACAAAATGCTTGTGAAATTTGTTTGAATTCGGCTGAAACAGTGAGGCTTGCATTTTTGCCATGTGGAAGTCAAGGGAACAACTAATGTGCTGCACCTTATAGTGAAATAGAGTTAATATGGCATGCATAGACAGTGGCAGTCGGGAATGGGAGTGGGTAATACAATATACGCCCAACTCGATGCCAGATCCCAGACAGACTGCAACCGGCCACTCAAACTTTTAGCTCTCTGACTCAAAGACTCCCAAGTACTGTACTAGTTTTCTGTGTTTGGTAGATTTGGTGTGGAAGCATGAGTTTAAAATATGTGTGTGCAATAGTACATGTATGCCTGTTGCCCTGTCCCATTTCATGTTTTATTGATAGATACATAAATTTCAAATTCCCCATGGTAATAGAAAAATCACACTCGGGGACCTTGCATTGGCCATTGTTGCCCCAAAACTGTGGAATAGAAATTGAAATTCATACATATAGCTCACCCTTCCCTAAATATCTTCAAATCTAAGTTAAGTCATATGGGTTCAGTTAATATAAAATATATTGTCTTTTGTATAAAATTAAGTGAACAGGAATTCCAAACCACACAGGCTGCAATATGTTTGATAATGCTGTGCCATATAGAATTTCATGCTTATTAAATTATTTTTGATATTCTTATGTGGCTTTTTTGTGCAAATTGTTGGTAAATTTATTATGAGCTCTATTCTATGAATCCACACCTTTTTCAACCCAAAATTAAATATGAATAATTATATGCGAGAAATTTATGGTTATATAGTGAGAATAATGACTGTTGATTTTTGAAAATCTTTTTATGGGTGGGGGGCAAAGTAAAGTTATGAAAGGGATACTTATCAATTTTAAAAAGTTACTGTGGAGCCCTGACATGCTGGTATTACATTGCAAGAACATGACTATTTAGAGTGCTTAAAACCCAAGTATAGTTTTGGTCGATCCTGCAGACAAAATTTTCATCCATCGTTCACAAAGTATTCTATTGTTACCCCAGATATTGGGAAACAACATAAAATAATAGGAGAGCATCTAGCACCAAGCGGTATGTAGGCCTACAATAACCATAGGAAATCTCGGGGCTACCCCCCCCCCCCCCCCGACGATTTCACATTTTGAGTAATTTCTAAAAACGAAATGGGACAGTTTGAGAGCGAGCAATTTTCAGGGCATTGATAGATCATATACATGTAAGTGTATCTAAAAAACATAATTGCAGAGAATTTCATTTTTTAACATTTACCAAAACTATACATACAAATACATTCATTAGTTATAACCCATATTTTATCACAATATCAATGTATCTCTAGTGTGGCTGGCCCCAAGATCAAAGAATTTTTTGGACTCGTTAATGTTGAGTAGTACTGTTCAAAAAATCCGTAACGCTTACCGTAACCATCTGTGAAGTTTCAAAATTTGTGGGTTTCAGCTGACCGTTTTCTGTCATTTTACTGCAAAAACATGGTCACTTTTGTGTAAGTATTTGCAAAAAGATGTTGATATGATGATAAAATGTAAGTAATTCCATTGTTATTCAAATATTTGACCAGTAAGCAATGGTTGTGACGCAAAAATATTATTTTTATGTTGAACATGAGCATGTTGGCAGGGTTATTTGAATGAATACGAATATTCTTTTTCAGAGAAAGAGGTTTAAACGCAGTGTATTGTTTTCAGGTTAACTATAACCGCCTGGTTTTATGATAGGTTAACTGGTTGTCAAAATAACCAAAATATACAGCTCTAGTGTTGAGCAATGACTTGTAAAGAGGTACATGTACTGGTGATTCACCAGCACATGGCATGATGTAGACTGACCTGCGTTACATGTACGTTGTAGTACTGTACACGTCAAATTTGTCCACGTGAATTTGTCTGGAATAACATTACCTCAGTCATCAACAGGAAAGGAGTTATTTAGCCATCAATTTTGAACCACGTAATGCAGTGAAATTCCAGTATTAAATGGAAGTGATTTAATTCTCAGCACAGATTTCATATTATTACGTGGATGGGATTTCCCAACTAGCACTTTATTGCAGCATAATCTGATGACTAAAGTTTAGAGTTATCAATTGACGTAAATTAATTTGGACATTATCACTCCTTGGCACATGGCAGACAGTGCCATTTGTGGTTTTTAGTATGCACTCAAGGCCGATCAGCAAAACAATGCTCAATAACATGTGTCTATTATTTGTGAAAATTGTGATCCACCCTTGTTTTTTGAATATTTTTATTTTTTTTGAAAAACATCTATGTAATACAGGTATGTCATCTTTTTTGATTGGTCAATAGTCATGAGGTGAACATGTAATTCTGCACGTACTCAAAAAAGGGAGTGCCCTTCTCTGGATAATCTCAAATGTTGTCCATATAACATGAAATGATTCCCAACTACAAAGAAAGGAAATAATTTCCCTTCATTTACACAATAAGGAGAATAATTCAGAAGCTAATACTTAAAAAAAGGGGAAATATATTTTATCTTTCATGAATAAATCACATTGTGTCCATGTATCATGCATTACATTAAATTGCATTTAAGTAAAAAAAAAAAGTTCCGTGGTCATACAAGGGATGAGGTAATGAAAGTAGGGCCTATATTGTGTACCATTTGTCAATCAGGAAAGGGTCATCTTAATAATAATAATATGGCTACTTGTATCTAGTGCAGCAGGTCCGCCAAGAAGACGCTCATGATATAAAAGTTGCACCGTTATTTTCAGATGTTTTGGTAATATGGCTGTCAAGTGTTTGCCAAGCCAATAACATGTTTTAACATACATGTATTTTGTACACTGTAATTATGATTTACAGCACTTGAGAATTTGTAATTGTGAACTGAAACCACGCTAGCTTGATAGACTTCACATCTTATGACACATAAACATGGAAAGAAAAATACTTTGGGTGAAAAATATGAATATTCAAACTTTTGCAACATGTGAACGTTATTTAACTATTGATTTTTGAGAACACTTCACTTTCATACTTTATATCATAACAATGATATTTGGCACTTTCGTTACCTTTGGGTTATGTGACTTTATCGTGGTGACGGCCGGGTTTCAGTTGTACATAATGTACATACAAACACTTCAGTTATAAACCCAGCACTCCCCCTGCTCAATCACAGTTTTGCGTTTGAGCATTCTTGGAATACATTTAAGTTTGAGCTACATGTAGAAACATGTTAAATTTAAGAGAACAGCCAACTACATCTAATCTTAGATGTATACTGCCATGTTGTGTGACCGTGTGAATAGATAAAATTACTTTTCCTTAATCAAGTTTCCAATAAGTTAACTTAACACTTTGTCTACGAAATTCTGTAAATCTCCATAGACTTCGTACAGGTCCATCCGGTTCCCATAAGCAACGGGTTAAAACAAAAATTTAGTTAATTGTCGTAATGCAGTAAGTACAATGGGCTGTCATACTACCCCAATATATTTCTAGGGTGTTTATTCATTTTAATCCCTGAATTAAACTTTCACCTTGAGACTAGTTTTAATGACATTGAAAAAAAAAGAACTTTTAAATCTTCTTTCCATAGAATAAGGTCAGAAGTCAATGTTTTGGAACAGTACGCACAATCCAGGAACAACAATCAATTCATTCTTGATTTTAAGTGACAACAACAATTCTGCATGTACAACTGACCTTATTAAAGTTCTCAAAAGTTATTGGCACCAAACAAAAACAAAAAAACAAACAAATAACTTCAGTTTAGGCAATATTTGACTAATTCAGTGTATGTGATGTCAGTATTTTAAACATATTTTTGTTCAGACTTGGTCTGGAAACTCACTCACTTTGACTTTAATATCAAAAGTTTGACTGCGACTTTGATGCAATAAGGTTAAAGGTAAATGACATCATTGGGGGTAGTCCTCAACTTGGGCTGATACTACTTTAGAATCAAGTAAACTATGCAAGGCTTCTCCTGTGAAAATCTTGTAGTCAAACGTTCACTCATTCTAAAACAAACAATGTCAATATAACTAGTAGCATGGAAACCTGCTGTGTGGCTCTCTATGGGGCTTATTTTTATCCTACCCGGCAAAGAATAAGATACTCCTATGTTTATGCTTAATTCTCCTTAAGTAAACAAATTACAGACAAATCCTCCCACGTGGGAGATCCACATCTGCTAGTGAACAGCTGGAATATATTTCAACTCATTTGGTTCTTGAGGCATTTTCAAGTGTTCCCAATGATGTCACTAACCTTTAACTTATTTATTCTTGATTTCATGGGACTTTTCCTAATATGAATCATATGTAGCTGTAAGTGTAACCACCCTTGTTGTTTTTCCAGTTAATTTTAGCTGTGTATTTATCTGTCGTTCCCTCATTCAGATCGAGTGTCATCATACAGGAAGAGCTCCCAGCGGCTTATTACTTGCGTGGTTTGGCTTCCTTACCTCATTCATCGGACAAACCATCGTTGTGACAACACATCCAGACTGACGCTGGGAAACAAAGGGACGTGACCAAACATGGCAAACAGAGGTATGGCAGTAGTAATGTGTGTATGTCAGGCTCTCACCTAAATTCTGCTTTCCTACTTTTTGCCCCTTTTCCAATTTTTTTTTACATTGCTCTTACTTTTCATACTTTCTGGTTTTTGTTCTCTGAAGTTCTATTTTCAACTTTTTTCTACTTTGTTTTTGACAACTCTGAAAAATTGTCCAAGGCCATCTAATGCAGGTTCTTGCTGGTGATGTTTCTGTTCAACATACAGAATGGATTTACTAGTACTCCCAGTCTGCTTTGTACGTTTACACTCCAGGCCTTCAACTGGACCACTTTTTTGTGAAGATCCTAATTTTCCTAATTTCCCCTTAAAAATCCTTATTTTTCTACTTTTTGTCCTCCAAAACCCTTTGCGATATATTTGTTTGTGGAGTTGTGAGTAGTCTTTACAGGTTGTTGCTGAGAGTACAGTAACTCTCACCTGTTTGTGAAGAAAAATTTGTTTCTGCAGATTTCTGCTTTTTCGCCAATCTTAGAATTTTTTTCGTGCCTATTCAGCATGTTTTATTTTCTTCAGGGTTACTACTGCAACACTGCTTAATAAATATCCTACTTTCTTTGTACTTTTGTGGATTGAATTCTACTTTCCTCCTACTTTTTGGAGAATTTTGCTTCTATTTCTCTTTTTTCAACCAAGCAGAGTTGAAGGCCTGACACTGACTAAATGTGTAGGCAGCAAGTATTTGTTTAATAGTTGAAGAGAAACATTATACCGGCCTCAATTGAATGAAGTATGACTTTATCTAAATGTGTCTTAGTCTACTCAACAGGTTTGCACAATTGCACTGTTCGTTGCAAAGACTTCTGGTTGTGCTCGTCTATCCAGGAAGAAACATTTGATAGTACAACTTTCATAGCAGAAACCTTGACCCCTGTTCTTGTTTGTTGCAATCTTTTTACACCAAATCAATGACTGCTTCCAGTCTATCTTTGACAAGTCAAGTCAGGTAGTGCATTTGTATGTATTTTAGTGAAGTTAATGTGAACCCTGGGAAATTAACACTTCTCCCGTTGACTTTTTGTTGTTCTTTTGTGTTTGTGATAAACATTATCAGTATTTTGCTCTATGATGTTTATGTCTCTGCCAGAAAGTAGTGCCAGTAGGCATTATATATATATTAGTTTTTTTTTTTTTGGGGGGGGGGGTAGGGGTTTTCTCTCAGTGCCTAAGCAAGAGCTAATGAATTCCTGAGTGAATTACATGTATAACACTCTTCTCAGATTCATCTCATTGACGAGGACCTCTGGTATAAAATGTTGCATTCAGATGTCGCTTTAACAATCAAATATTAGTTGATCTGGTTCTGGTATGAAATTGAAGTCAACAAACCCACTGCATCAAGAACCCTAGAACACACATGCCCATTTTACCATATGCATAAAATCATCTCTCATTGTTAAAGGCAAGGTTCACCCTGATGTCAAGTTGGTTTTAATAAAAGCAGAATAATAAGAGAAACATATTAGTGAAAGTTTGGCAAAAATCCACCAAAGAATAGCCAAGTGTAATATGAAGGTTCAAAGTTTAAATTTTGTGACATCACATGGGAGCAGCTCCTTATATATTCATGTGATATAAATCATAAATATGCTGTTTTTCTCGTAATACCGGTATTTAGAATTATTTTAGCCTGAGCTGAAATATATGTATAGAAACATTATTTCATATAGGTTTCCGGAAACACCCCCATTTAATGTTGCATGATAAAAAGAATGGCAATTTATGGGAATTTGATATTAACACTGACATATGGGGAGTCGACTCGCGCATGTGACGTCACAAAATGGAAGCTTTGAACCTTCATAATTCTGTTATTCTTTGGTGGATTTTTCACAAACTTTCACTAATTGTTTTCTCTCATTATTCTGCTTTTACTAAATCAACTTCGACATTTCAGGGTGACCTTCCTTTAAGTGTATGTAGCTTTCTGTACATGTGGGCCTGACATTGTATTAGCATGTTACAGAGTATGTCATGTCTTGTTTATATTCTCATGGCGAAATCCCATTGGATTTTCCTGTTACATGTAAGTTACAATTCATGAATGGATGTATGCTGTTAATGTCACAAATGAATAGGCTTACATGTAGCATTCCACACTGGCATAAAGTCTATGTTCAGGGCCATTGCAAATTGGTAATACAAATGCAAATCAAGGACTCGTCTGTTTGTGTCAAGTGGAGCATAGCCAAGTCAACAGACTGACAAGTGGGAGTTGAATTTAATTGTATGTGGATGTATCGTGAATGGCATTATGTTTTATCCATGTCATTGACATACATGTATTTTCATTGGTGTTGGGTAGTATGTGAAAACCACAACCAGCCAAAATGTGAACTTGTCCATTTTTGAAGAGAAAAATGTGTTGTTTGGTTTAGTGTTTTGCTTCAGAAATACCATGTAAAAGTAATAAAAGCATAAGAAATTCTAATAACAAACAATGTGGAGTACAGGTGTAGACCTTGTTTTCAACTTCATACATGTACATGTATCCTCTCTTACCATGCCAGAGAGATTACAGCTCTGTGAGCATTGTGTGTTTTGTGTGTTGCATATTTGTGACTTTGGCATATTGAGAGTTACACTTCTCCATGAATGTTCATGTAGGTAGCGGTCTCATAATTAATATGTCGTCTCTGAGATTTTAAATTCTCATTGAACTAGGTACATGTGCATCCAGCACTTAAAGTATGCATATTTTCCCCGCAATGTTTAGCAGCAGTCCCTAAAATAAAAGTTCACTAGACAATGTTTTGATGCCTAATTCTGCTCTTTAGGCATCTGTTTTACCCCTTGATGCCACTTTGTGTAAAATTGCAAATCAGTGTAAATATCACCTAAATGCTGAAGGTTCTGAAAAATGAGTAATACATACAATGTGTTGTGACTCTCATATTTCTGTGTGTACTTTTCAGAGGGAAGGAGATTTAAAGGGGCATCACTAGCATGATTCAAATTTGAGGAATGTGTTGTAACTCGCATGTTTCTGTAATTTTCAGGGGGAAGGAGATTGAAAGGACCTCAACTTACACGACTCAAGTTTGAGGAGCCAAAGCCACAGGTGAAAAAGTAAGTGAGACAAATTGTATTACTTTAAAGCCTTAAAGATCGGGTTCAGGATTTGCATGACCATCACTTCCTTTCATTATCATTACCAAATGGTAGTTAAGTACTTACAAATGGTGTGTTGAAAGTTTGAGATCCATATGTTATGAACTTGTTGTTTTATGAGAAAAACTAATGATATGCTACCAGAGTATTATTCTTTCCGTGAGTTTAAATTTTGCTCAAATTGCACAACTCGGTTATGTGTACATGTACGTTCACATGATGAGCTGAGCGCTGCGATTAGTGGCTGACTATGTACGCTGATATGGTCAAGCTGTGCTGAACTTAGCGTGACCTTCGGCTATTGGCTGATCGTACTAATTTGGAACTAACAGAACGGTCCATGCACGGGCCATCACTTGCAAATGTTGAAGTTTAACCATCCAGATTCTCACCAATCTACCCAAAGGTTCTATGAGAGGTATTTATTTTCACGTTGTGAACGATTTGAGCTGATTTCATTCATTTTGGCGTGCAAATCCTGAACCTAATCTCTTAAAGCCGAAGTTCAGTTTTGGGGATTTTTTGTTATTTGAAAGCTTTATGCCCCAAAGTCATAACCCTGCAATAATAGATTCTGCTAATTTTAGCATTACAGCATCCAAAGTAAAAGGTATATAAGGCTATACGCTCATCTGAAAGAGGCAGAGTCGCTCTTTCAGATGAGTATGACACATGTAAGTTTAAAGCCCTTTTAACCCTTTGATCTATAATATAAAAGATAGTCGAAAAATCTCGGGGGTTTACCCCCCCCCGAGATTTCATAACTAATTTTAAAAAAAAATAAAGAAACCATCAGAATTTATTATTGGCAGGGTTATGACTTTGGGCAAAAGCTTTAGAAATAACAAAAAAATCCCCAAAACTGAAGCTCGCTAAGCAGATAGGTTTCGCAGGATTGCACGCCAAAATTGAATGAAACACTCAAATCGTCACAACAGTGAAAATAAAACCTCTCATAGAACTTGTAGATTGTGAGAATCTGATGGTTTAAACTTCAACTATTTGCAAAGTGATGGCCGCCTGAATGACGTCTGTTAGTTCCAACTTAGTACGATCAGGCCCAATAGCTCGAAGTCCACCTAAGTTCAGCACATGCTTGACCAGATCAGCGTACATAAGCAGTCCACTAATCCAGCAGCGCTCAAGCTCATCAGCTAACGTAACATTACCACATAACCGAGTGTGCAATTGAGGAAAATTAAATCACGGAAATAGGAATATCTGCTGTAGCATATCATTAGTTTTTCTCATAAAACAACAAGTCATAACATATGGATTCAACTTTCAACACACCCCATTTGTAAGTACGTTTAACTACCATGTGTAATGATAAGAAAGGAAGGATGGTCATCAGGCAAATCCTGACCCAACGATCTTAAGGCTTTAAAGTAATACAATTGTCACTGTCTTTTACCTGTGGCTTTGGCTTCTCAACTGAGTCGTGTAAGTTGAGGTCCTTTCAATCTCTTCCCTGAAATTTACAGAAACATGCGAGTTACAACACATTCCTCAAATTTTGAATCATGTAGGATGCCCCTTAAATCTCCCTTCCCACTAAAAGTAACACACAGAAATGATGAGAGTCACAACACAAATTGTATGTATTACTCATTTTTCAGGAACTCAGCATTTAGGGATATTTACTACTGATTTGCAATTTTACACAAAGTGCATCAGGGTAAACAAGATGCCCCTAAAAGCAGAATTAGGCATCAAAAACATGTTCTAGTGAAGCTTTTTATTTAAGGGACTGCGCTAAATCATTGCGGGGAAAGACTTTTTATATGCATACTTTAAGTGCTGGATGACGCAGGACGCTAGTTAATGAGAATTCAAAATCTCAAGTAGACACAAGAAATATACTTATGAGACCGCTACCTACATGAAGCATTCATGGAGAAGTTAACTCTCATATGCAAAGTCACAAATATGCACACAGAAATCAAACACACAAGCCACAGAGCTGAATCTCCTCTGCATTGTAGAGAGGATACATGTACATGTATGAAGTTGAAACAAGGTCTCCTGTAATCCACATGTTGCTTATAGAAGTCTATGCTTTTATTAGATTTAATGGTTTTCTGAAGCAAATACACTTAAACAAACAACACATTTTCTCGTTCAAAAATGGAAAGTTTCACATTTTGGCTGGTTTGGTTTTCACAATACTATCCAACACCAATGAAAATACATGTATTCATGACATGATAAAACATAATGCATTTCACTGAAATCAGTCACATACAATTAAAGTTCAAATCTCCACTTGTAGTCCTGTTGATCTTGGCTATGCTCACTGACAGCAAACAGAACGAGTCATTATTTGCTTGTTATTCTAACAATTGGCAATGGCCGCTGAACAAGACTTTATGCCAGTGTGGAATGCTACATGTAACCTATTCATTTGTGACATTAACACATACATCCATTCATGAATTGTACCTACATGTAAAGGAAATCCAATGGGATTTCGCCATTGAGAATTAAATCAAGACATGACATACTCTGTACATGTAACGTACAATTCAAGCCCCTACATGTACAGGAAAGCTAATACATTAAAGGAAGGTTCACCTGAAATGTCGAAGTGATTTAGTAAAAAGCAGAATAAGAGAGAAACTAAATAGTGAAAGTTGTGAAAATGCCACCAAAGAATAACAGAATTATGAAGTTCAAAGTTTCCATTTGTGACGTCACACTGATGCGATCAGACTCCCCCATATGTTGTTAATATAAATTCCATAAATGCCATTCTTTTTTCATGCACATTAAATGGGGGTGTTTCACGAAACCTATATGAAATAATGTTTCTGATATTATATTTACAGCTAGGTAAAATAATCGTAAAACCGGTATTACTGAGAAAACAGCATTTTATGATTTATATCACATGATATATAGAGCTCTGCATGTGATGTCACAATTTAAAACTTTGAACCTTCTATACACCTTGGCTATTCTTTGGTGGATTTTTGCCAAACTTTCAAACTAAATAATGTGTCTCTATTATTTCTGAGCTTTTATTAAAACACAACTTGACATCAGGGTGAACCTGCCTTTTAACACTGATAGATGATTTTATGCATATGGTAGAAAGGGTCAGGCTGTGTTTAGGGTCTTGAGCAGTGGGTTTGTTGACTTCAAATTTATACCAGAACCAGACAATCTAATATTTGTGTTAAGCGACAATCTAATGCAACATTTTTATACCAAGAGTCCTCGTCAATGAATGAATGAGAGAGTGTAATACATGTAATTCACCTCAGGGAATCATAAGCTCTGCTAGCAGCTGAGAGAACTCCTCCCCCCGCCCCCCAAAAAAAAAATAAAAATATTATATAAATGTCTACTGGCACTACTTTCTGGCAGAGACATAAACATCATAGAGCAAATAATACTGATAATGTTATCAACAAAGACAAATGAGAACAACAAAGAAGCAAGCGAGAATGTTTAAATTTCCCAGGTTCACATAACTTCACAAATACATACAAAGCACTACTGACTTGACTGTCTAAAGATAGACTGGAGGAGTCATTGATTGTGTAAAAAGATTGCAACAAACAAGAACAGGGGTCAAGGTTTCTGCTATGAACAAGTGTAGCTATCAATTTCTTCCTGGAATAGACGAGCACAACCAGAATCTTTGAACGAACAGTGCTAATTGTGGCAAACTCTGTTGAGTAGACTAAGACACATTTAGTAAAGTCATACTCATGTCAATTACGGTAATATATGTTTCTTCAAATTAATACAAAGACTTGTGCTGCTACAGCATTTAGTCAGTGTCAGGCCTTCAACTCATGGCTTGGTAACAAAAGAAATAGAAGGGCAAAATTCTCGACAAAATAGGAGGAAAGTAGAATAATCCACAAAAGTCAACGAAGTAGGATATTTATTAAGCAGTGTTGCAGGTAGTAACCTGAGAAAATAAAACAATGCTGAATAGGCACGAAAAAATCAATAGATGTCGAAAAAGCAGAAATCTGCAGAAGAAATTTTTCTCAGCCACAGGTGAGAGTTACTGTACTCTAGGTCAAACACTTAAAGATCTATCACAACTCCAGCAAACAATATTATCGCAAAGGTTTTGGAGGACACAAAGTAGAAAATAAGGATTTTAAGAGGAAAACTTAGGAAAATAGACTTCACAAAAAAGGGCCAGTGAAGGCCTGGAGTGTAACTGTACATAACAACTGGAGTACTAGAATATCGCATTCGTAGTTGAACAGAAACGATCACGCAGCAAGAACGCTGCATTAGATGGCCTTGGACAATTTTTTTTTTCTCCGCAAAGAGTTGTTCAAAAATCAAAGTAGAAAACAAGTTGAATATCAGAACTCAGAGAACAAAAACGCCAGAAAGTATGAAAGTAGAAGCAATGAAAAAAAAAATAGGAAAGGGGTCAAAAAGTAGGAACAGAATTAGGTGGAGAGCTCTGAATACACACATTACTACTGCCGATCAGCTGCTGTTTGCCATGTTTGGTCACTCTGCCTTTTGTATCCCAGCGTCAGTCTGGATGTGTTGTCACAAACGATGGTTATGTCCGATGAATGAGAGGTAAGGAGCCAAAAGCGCACGCAAGTAATGAAGCCGCTGGGAGCTCTTGCCTGTATGAGACACTCGATCTGAATGAGGGAACGATCAGATATACACAGCTAAAAGTTAATGGAAACAACAAGGTGGTTACAGCTACAGTCTACATAGATTCATGATTAGGAAAAGCCCATGAAATCAAGAATAAATAAGTTAAAAGTTAGTGACATCATGGGAACACTTTGAAATGCCTCATAGAACCAAATGAGTTAAATATTATTCCACTGTACATAGCAGATGTGATTCTCCCACGTGGGAGATTTGCTGGATATTTGTTTACTAAGAGAATAATCTACATAGGAGTATCTTATCTTTGCCGTAGGATAAAAATAGCCCATAGAGGCCACACAGCAGGTTTCCTATGCTACTATTGTAGATTGACATTGTTTGTTTTAGAAATGAGTAAGCGTTTGACTAAAGATTATTTCACAGGAGAAGCTTGCATAGTTTACTTGATCAATATAGTATCAGCCAAGTGAGGAACGCCCCCAATGATGTCATTACCTTTAACCTTATTTGGCATGCAAAGTCGCAGTCAAACTTTGATATGAAAGTCAAGAGTGAGTGAGTTCCAGACCAATCGAACAAGAAAATATGTTTAAACATACTGACATGCACAACACGAATAGTCAAAATATTGCCTAAACTGAAGTTAATTCTGTTTGTTTTGTTTTGTTTGTGCCAAGAACTTTTGAGAACTTTTAATAAGGTCAGTTGTAGCATGCAGAATTGTTGTTGTCACTGTAAAATCAAGAATGATTGATGTTGTCTGGATTTGTGTCGTACGTCCAAAACATTGCTCTGACCTTATTCTATGAAAGTAAGATTTAAAAGTGCTTTTTTTTTCACTGTCATTAAAACTATGCCAAGGTGAAAGTTGAATGTCAGGGATTGAAAATGAATAAACATCCCTATGAAATATATGGGTTAAGTATGACAGCCCATGGTACTTACTGCATTAGACAATTAACTAAATTTGTTTTAACCCGTGCTATGGAACCGATGGACCTGTACGAATCCTATGAATTTACAGAATTTCGTAGACAAAGGTTGAATAACTTATGGACACTTGATTAAGGAAAAAGTAATTTTACTATTCCACGTCACACAACATGGCAGTATAACAATCTAAATATAACGAATGTAGCTTGGCTGTCTCGATAAATTTAACTATGTCTAGTACATGCTAGCTTCCAACTTAAATTATCCAAGACTCAAACGGCAACTGGATGACAGGGAGGTGCGGTTATAACTGAAGTGTTTATGGATAGTACAACTGAAACCTCGGCCTCACGTACGATAAAGTCACCTAACCCAAAGGTAAGCGAAAGTGCAAATATCATTGTTAGATATATCAGAGAAAGTAAGTTTCTCAAAATCAACTATAATAACGTCACTATGTTGCAAAAGTTGAATATTCATATTTCACCCAAAGTATTTTCGTTTCACTGTCTTAGTTCATAAGATTGAAGTCATCAGAGCGTGGTTCAGTTCAAATTTACAAATTCTAATCTGCAAATCATATTACAGGTGTACAAATAATGTATGTTAAAACATGTTATTGCAATTGGCAAAGCACTTGACAGCCATATTACACAAACATCTGAAATATAACGGTGCATACTTTAATATTAGCTCTTCTTGGCGACGTCTGCGCACTAGAACAGAGTAGCCATATTATTTATTATTAAGATGACGCCTTTCCTGATTGAACAAATGGTATCACAAATAGCCTACTTGCAATTACCTGCATCCCTTTAGACCCGGAATTATTTTTTTTACGTTAATGTCAATTAATGTAATGGCAGATACATGGACAGCAATGTGATTTATTCATGAATAAAAAATATTCCCGCCCCCTTTTTTAAGTATTAGCTTTGAATTATTCTCCTATCGTGTAAAGGTGAAGGAAATGTATTTCCTTTCTTTGTAGTTGGGCATCCTTTCATGTATAACTGGACAACATTGAGATTATCCAGAGAAAGGGCACTCCCTTTTTGAGTATACTGCAGATTATACAATGTTCCTACCCTCATGACTATAGACCAATCAAAAAAGATGAACATACCGTATACATAGATTTTTTTCAAAAAAAATAAGAATAATTCAACAAAAACAAGGTGGAATCACAATTTCACATAAGACAGCAATGTATTGAGCATTGTTTTGCTGATCGCCTTGATGCATACTAAAAATACAAATGGCATGTCTGCCATGTGCGCAAGGAGTGATAATACCAAATAATTACGTCATGATAACTCTAAACTTATCATCAGATTAACTCAAAAAGTGCTAGTTGGGAAATCCATCCACGAATACATATGAAATGCTGTGCTGAATATTAAATCATCTCTCCATTTAAACTACTGATTATCACGGGCCAACTTACGTGGTTCAAATTGATGGCTAAATACTCCTTCCTGTTGATGACTGAGTAATGTTATTCGCACGACAAATCACTGTGGACCAAATTTGACGGTACAGATTACTACTTACACTAAGCCAGGCAGTTCTACATCATGCGCCTGTGCTGGTGATCACCGTAATGTACCTGCTTTACAAGTCATGGCTCAAATCACTAGAGGCTGTATAATTTTGGTTATTTTGGACAACAGACAGTTAACCTACTCATAAACCCAGCGCGGTTATAGTTCAACTGAAAACAATAACACTGGCGTTTAAACTCTTCTCTGAAACAATATTCGTATTCATTCGAAAAGACCGCCAACATATGCTCATGTTCAATCATAAAAATAATATTTTGGCGTCACATTACATTGCTTATGGTCAAATATATTTGAATAACATATGGAATACTTACTATTTTTATCATCATATCAACATCTTTTGGAAATGACTTACACCAAAATGACCATGTTTTTGCAGTAAAATGACAGAAAACGGTCAGCTAAACGCGCCAATTATTGAAACTTCACAGATGGTGTTACGTAGCGTTACGGATTTTTTGAGACAGTACTAGCAACATAACCGATCAAAAAAACAATTTCTTGATCTAGGGGCCAGCCCTACGTAGAGATACATTGAATTTGTGATAAAAGGAATGGGGTAGTAACTATGAATGTATTTGTATTATAGTTTGGTAAATGTTAAAAATGAAATTCTCTGTGGCAATTATTTTTAGACTACACTACATGTATATCGATCTAATCCAATGCGCTGAAAATTGCTCGGCTCTCAAAACTGTCCCATTTCGTTTTAGCAATTACTCAAAAGTGAAATGTCGGGGGGGGGGGGGGAGCCCGAGATTTCCATATGCGGTATTGTAAGGCCTACCATACCATGTCTTGTGCTAATGCCTCCTATTATTTATGTTGTTTTCCATACTGGGGTAAAATAGAATAGTTGTGACGAGGATGAAAATTTGGTCTGCAGATCTGACCAAAACTATACTTGGGTTTTTAAGCAGCTCTAAATAGCTCATGTCTTCGCCAATGTATACCAGCATGTCAGGGCTCCACAGTAACTTTAAAAATGAAGTATCCGCTTCCATAACTTTATTTGCCCCCCACCCATAAAAGCATTTCAAAAATCAACAGTCATTATTCTCACTATATAACGCATAGACATTTCTACGCCCATCATAACTTATTCATATTTAATTTTGGGTGGAAAAAGGTGTGATTCATAGGAATAGAGTCATAAAAATTTCACCGACAATTTGCACAAAAAAAGCCACCATAGAAACAAAAATAATTTAATAACATGAATTTATAATGGCACAGCATTATTCAAACATATTCAGCCTGTGTGGTTTGGAATCCTGTTCACTTAATTTTATACAAAAGACAATATATTTTATATTAACTGAACCCATATGACTTAACTTAGATTTGGAACATATTAGGGAAGGGTGAGCTATATTATGACATTCCAATTCTATTACCTTCCAGCAGTTTGGGCAACAATGCCATGCATAGTCCGAGTGGAATTTTCATTACCATGGGGAATTTGAAATTTATGTATCTATCAATAAAAATGAATGGGAGCAGGGCAAACAGTCATACCATCGTACTATTGCACTACACATCTTTTAAACTCATGCTTGCCACACCAAATACAAACACACGAAAACTAGTACAGTCATTGGATACTTGAGTCAGAGAGCTAAAGTTTAGTGCCGTGCAAGTCTGTCTGGGATCTGGCAATCGAGTTGGCGTATATGTATTACCCACCATCCGCATTCCCGGAACTGCACTGTCTATGCATTGCCATATTAAACTCTATTTCACCTATAAGGTGGCACGCACATTAGTTTCCTTGACATCCCACATGGCAAAAGGCAAGCTTCACGTTCAGCGAATTCAAACAATTTCACAAGCATTTGTTTGCTTTGGTTAGTTTTTGGACATTGTTTTCCTCATTTGATGTGCCAAATTTAACTGCCCAATTGGCCAAATAAAGTTTAACATTTTGTATTGCATGCCTCGTACAATGACACTTTGAAATTTGACTTTGTTTCTGGAGGTGTAAGGCATCCTCTTAATTTAATACAACCAGTCTGCTCCTCCAGATTCCACACTCGACTAAACTGTTACAGAAAGTCAGCAACTTCTAAATCACCCATATCAGTGAAGTTCTGTCACTTGTGGCTATTAGATATAAAGGGTGGCTGAAAGTATATACCTGTACTGTAATATAGACAACACTCACCAGAGTTGCCGAAATGTCATGAATCTGTTGCGTAAGACTCCCATAGGCCAATGAATATTAGTGAGAGGTCCAAATTGTGGAAAATGAAAAACAAAATTTTGGCATGACGAACGGGGCCAAAATGCGTGAGTCTCCTACTCATTTCGTGAGAGTGGCAGCCCTGCACAACAGCAAAGCTATTACTTTTGTCTAGTCAGTTGAAATTATGGGAATT
>JZLH01S0077441.1:5605-21244 GCA_001188425.1 Eucidaris tribuloides | reverse complement strand
TGTCACTAACCTTTAACAAATTTACCTGTTTTAATGTCAGAATGGGTAGAATAGGTAGTGATTCAAACGGGGTAGAAATCGGTCGTTTGTGCGATTCAGAATGTGGCTATTACTAGTTTCCAACAAGACTCGCACGCATGCTGCGTGCGAGTCTGTCGAGGCTATCTACCGCCCAACCATTAACCCCCCTCCCCCCCTTCCCCCCAAGAGAGGGGGGGGGGGGGTATAGTGATGAAAAAGAATTCATTTTAAATCCCAGATCCAAAATTTTTCCAAAAAATGTTCAAGCTAAAATCATGTCCTTCGGCTAATGGCTATAACTTCATAGGGGAGTGATTTTGGCATAACAAAAAAGCTAGAATCTAAAGGCCAAAGGGGGGGGGGTGGGAGGGGGTGATACTGATAGGTTTACCACAACAATTTTCAAATGCCCCTCTTTAGCAAAAGGGGGGTGTTTGATACGGAAGGGCAATTAAAGGAAAATCTGAGCTACATGATTCCCCATGCTACCATTGACATTGTCTTTGATAAGGTCTAAAAATGACGCCCTGAAAAAATTGTATTTTAAAATGATTATTTAGTTCTTTAAAAAAGTGAGAATCTTAAGTTGATCGGATTCACCTGCCCATTTTCTCCCATAGACTTATTATGTGTACACCTACGCTATTTGAACTCGCCCCGAGTTTTGTTTATTTATGCATAACTTGTCATTGGCAGTGTAACTTTCCAAACCTTTTTATTCTAGGGTGTTTATTTGTCCATATGAACACTACTATGTAGTTCAGATATCAAAATTTGACAATTTTTTCAATTGAAGCTCCACAATGTTAGCCTATCACTTTCATATCATTCAAACATCGCTCAGAATTAGGGAAAGAGAGAATACCCCTTGTCTGCATGCAAGCATACGCAAGTGTAGTGTCCCAGTCGATGTTCTTAGTTTGTCACGTGGCAATAATGATTTACGTTATATATTATTGTATTGACGATTGAAAATGTGAAATTATGTGTCATTTTGTTATACGGATTAGTTTCTTCCTTTTGACATACAAATAACATTTAACATTGTCATTTGGTTTCAGGCCCATTGAATCAGTACATTTTACATGGCAAATTTCCCCTCGACAAAATTACGGAAACGTTGAACTAATCTTGTGCTTACAAAATTTTCAGAATACTTTTCAGATTCAGAAAAAATATAAACAAACCACCTTTCCCAAACGTACGCGTATATTGTAGTATTTTTGCAACTGGAAAACAAAAGTTAAGGGTCTATGTATAAGACAGTGTGTCTAAAAAAAAAGGAAAATGAAAATGTGCAAGTGAAACCACCCTCTTTGGCAATTAGAAAATACTCTTGTGACATCATGCTTACATCAACGTTAAGTGCATAGTCTTAGCTTTCAAATACCATTAGTTCTGTTCAATTTGCTTGTTTTAATCTTGAGATATGTATATTTAAATACAAAAGGGTAAAATCACAATTGTGCCACTTTCACTACAGTCCCTAGTAAAAGTGGCACGATTGTGATTTCCCCCTTTTTTATTTACAACATATCTCAAGATTAAAACAGGCAACTTGAACAGAGCAAATGACATTTGAATGCTAAGACCATGCCCTTGACCTTGATGTAAGCATCATGTCACAACAGTATTTCTAATTGCCAAAGAGGGTGCTTTTACTTGCACAATTTTTTTCAGACATGCTGCAGCATGTCTCAGAATATTTGATACAATTTATAAAATGGTTAAATTATTTTCTTTGGTATATTTCATTGATTTGTAACAGCTTTTATCGTTTCCCACTCAGCATATTTGTAGAGTACACACTGTAAGTCTATGCGCCAGGAAACAGAGCACATGTACAATGAAAATCCTTATCTTGTACTTCTATAATACACCTATCAATTGTAAGACGCACCCGTCGACCCCCAGGAATGGTGCGTCACTTGTCAAACGCGAGTCGGATTTTCATATACCATGACGCACCTGTGTGTCTCGACTATGACGGACCATTTTCTTACAATGACTGTGCCTAGGCCTATTTAAACGTATACAAACTGACGCACCCCATTCACTATGCTGTGACGGACCAAATGCTTCCATGACGGTACCCTGCGTCATTATTTGTTGGTAAATGACCCACCCATGATGCACCATTCCCGGGGGTCGAGGGTTGGGTCTTACAATTGATAGGTGTATAATTTTCACGATGTCCAATTTCTTATTTTACTTTTTTGGTATGATTCAAACCCAGAATTCTATTGTCAAAGCATTGATCATACATTATTAAATGTAACAAATTTGTGTATACTGTATTTGATTTCTAGATTTGGTATACTGTGGGAAAATTCTGAATGACAATGACACACTGTCAGCAAGTGGAATCAAAACTGGCTGCACCGTACATGTCCTGCGGAAACGGTTACCAGAACCAGAGATAAAACCAGGTATGGGCCAGAAAATTGAACTTCTTTCTTTGATCATCAGATTCGTGCTGTCAGAGGTGGTTTGCATTGCTTTTGCTTTTGTTATTTTTTAATTCATTTTTTTTTGTCATTATCTGAGTAGAGAACATAAGAATGCAATATAATTAAAACAGGTGCTCAAGCCACTGCATACTTCCTTCCCATGTGCAAAAAACACAAACACAATCTCAAACAGCCATTTTGTCAGCAATACTGATTTTACATGTGATTACTAGTCTGAGAGGGTGATCTCAAAGTATATTGATTCTCTCGGATGTACATTGAATGGCCACAGCTAATAGATTTTAGAGTGGAGAATATCAAACTTCACGGTGAAAAAAATGTTTACAGTCATACCTGTCTTAGCAAACTACAGTACAGGAGGACACTTACATGTATAAAGGACACCAAACCTAATCCCCAGAGAGCAAACTATGCATAAATTATCCAGAACAAAAATGACACTTGTCTAATGTTTTCCTTTGGTGTCCTTTGTATACAAGTTTGACTGCAATAATGTTATTGTTAAAAAAAAATAACCATTTACAATTTTGATGATTACTCATACTTATTACCCCCAAGACTGGTGTTAATCTGACTATCTTATTAGTAAACTAATATAAAATTTCAAAATATGAATTTGACTTGTTTGAGCTCAATCATGTATTCCTCCTTAACATTCCGACCAAGGCATAAAGCAAGATGTAAACACCTTGTCTGGTAAAATGAGTAAGTTCCCTCTCAATACTGTATATAATTACCAATACTTATCTGATATTTCTTCTTTGTTTACAATCCACTCAATGTAGAACCTCTTGATGACACAGCTATTCGTCAACTCCTAAATGCCCTCCATGCAGCGCTTCTGAACCCTGCCCACAGGCAAGCTGTAAGTATGCCTTTATGGTTAGTGATTCTACATTTTCATGGGCATACAAAAGTATATTTTGTTCTGAAATTCATTGATTCATAGAATGATGGGTAATTAGTTACCAATCTTTACCACAAGACACCATTGGTTATTTATTTTGTTTCATGATTATTTATTATTGTGCTGAAGCCGAGGCATTAGAATTGCAGTGGCTGTTTTGGGGGTAGGGGGGCTTCTGTTTAATTACAAATGATGAGTGTGATCAGTAAGTTTCACAGACATACATTTTAAGAATGACCATTATAAGGCCTAAGGAAAGTTTAGCATTATTGAGTACCTCTAGTAATAGTCTCCGCTATAAATCATAAAGCAACTCTTCATATCTTATCACTTTTTTTTCCTTAGGCCTTCCATAATGGTCATTTTGTACTGAAAAAATGTGTCCATGATTTGCACAGCCTGTAATGAACTTATGTACTGTAATATCAACCAAATAACTAAAATCATTGATTTTGTAAAGATTGATTAAATTTTCACCTCTCACAAATGCATTGGGGCTGAAAAGTCAGGTTTTATAGAAATATGCGCTGATAAAATCAAACAGAATACACTGATGTATTATCGTTCACTGAATTCTATTTGATGCAGCCATTAAATCAGTCTGACTGCCAAACCTGATTTGTGTCTAGTGAAAACTGAATACCTCCTGATCAAAGCTTACAAGGTCAAAAACTTACACCAGTGCAGTTGGGCGATTGTCAAGCAATCTTGGTTACAGTTGGAATCTACTATAATCAAAATTAGTTGGTGAAAACTACATCAAGTGTGAAACCTAAGACTAGTTTTACAATTTAAACATAACTTGAGCAATGGCCAAATTTCAAATAATTTATCATTTATATTTCAAGTATTAAACCAATATATGAATCCCAAATTTTGAACACAGCATCCACATGTACCTATCTACAGTTCTTTAGTATCAAATATGAGCAGAAATAGTTTGGCGTGCAAATCAAATCACAGTTTTTAAGTATCTTTCAGGATATACACCAGCTCAGCGTCCAGCTGATTCATCTACATTGAAGACCCCTCCCCAAATATCCCAATTCCAATACGCATATGCTGATCAGATTGTAAGACTGTCTTTTCTCACAAGGCATTAACCCATTTTGTCCCATTGACAAATGTGTATTATGCTAGCAGTCTTTTAGAATTGAGGGTTGCAGAGGTTTATTACAAAAATGGTGCAGGTGTAATCATTTTTATGAAACATAAAATTTCACAGTCAGTCCTAGAATTTGAGCTGTGCATTACAGTTATGAAAAAGATAGCTACAAGAACATATAATCAAACTGCTACAGCAAAAAAAAAAAAAAAAACTAAATATATATATATATATAATAGTTCCGGATTTCATTTTACATCTACCTTTGTGATCTGTAAAATCGTTTTAACCCGTTGAAGACTAGGCAAAAGATATCTCGTTGTGAGGTCAATTGGAAACGCGTGTTCAATGAGTTGAATAGTTTACAGTACAGACAATTCTTTTAGCTAAATTCACTATCTTACTTTTTATATTATGTGTTATGTTTTTATTGTTGTTGTTTTCCCTCCCTGCAGGTGCACAAGATTTTGACAAGTCCAGAGACAATTGACAACATTATTGCTGCTACCCCTGGCATGGCCACTGACCATATTGCAATGTGTAAGTGAAGTGATTGCTTGTAGATTTAGAGACAGTGATTTTGAAAAATCAAAATATGGTCTTTTCCATTTCTGGAAACCTGTAATTCTGTTTCAACTTGATCTAAAAATGGAAATTCCATTCTGCCATAGAAAATGTACACAGCAAAAACATGAATTCCATTTTGCAAAGGTGAATTCCATGAATTTTCACATGAAAAATAAAGAACCAAACATATCTTCCATTTGAATTTACAGGAAAACAGAAAATCACTGTCCCTATAAATTTGTCGTCATGTTGGTGCTAATGTGTCATTTTTAAAGCTCAAGTAGACCTATAGTTTTGGTCAATCGCACAACTTTGTTGTCAACTGTCCACAGACATTGCAAAACAATGCCAATCATACTGAAAATTGTTAATTAGTGATATGTTGTGGTCTTCAAACGTAGCAGTATGTAGTACATTTCCTACATATGGCAAACTGGTCAGGGGACTCTGATGTTTTATTTTTCATCAAATTCTGAAAAAAAATGGAACTGTTTCGGGATGTGTGATTTTCAGGGCATTAATTTATGATGTGAGTCCATCTAAAAAAACGCAATAACAGCAAATTCCATTTTTCACCATTTATGAGAACAAGAGCTTTAACCAATATGTCAAATTTACCCAAAATAGGTTTATAATATGATGATTTTGGTGTTCACTCCCTACCACCAACATATCCAGTAAGATTACGATGTGAAGCCAATAATGTCAATATGTCAACATATATTTATACCCCTGCCAAATAAAGTTTGAAGGGGATATCAGCATTGCGATTGGGTGGTCGGGCGGGCTGGTTGTTGGGCAGTCAGTCGGTCCATTGCAAATCGTGCAGATAGAACTATTTCCATGGTTTTTGACCAATGCTTATGAATTGTGGTACACACATTGGTCCTGGGGTGAAGATGTGCAAGACACATTTTCCTCATGTGTCAGAAACTGCAATGCCATGGTAACAACAATGCAATAAGTCACGGGAAGTGATGGGGCAGGGGTATGAATCACCTTCAGTGATATTTTGTAATTATAAACAGTTATTTTCTTGCACATATATTTAAAACTGTCTCTATTCATTTTATTCATTTTACTAGCTATGCTGAGAGATCCACAACTCCTGGTCCAAGTTGCTGATCCTGATAATGTTCGCAGGTAATTTTTTGCTACGCATCTGCCCACAAAGGCGACACAACTCTTCTGTTTTGGGGTTGTCTTTATGTCTGTCCATGCACTCCAGATGTTGTCATGATGTCTAGAGAATCCAGGTGAAATTTTAATCATACTTAACCCGTTGGAGACTAAGTACGAGTTAACGCATGTTGGGGTCTATGGAAAATATGTGTTAAAGTGAAATCAATCATCCCCAACGGGTTAATAAATCAGCAAAGCCCAAAGATAACAGCCAGGGATTTTCACTGGTGATGTGGTTTCGATGGGGAAGTTCGTGATAGATAGGCAGTGTAGCATTTCTGTCAAGTTACCCTGGTTCAAAGGTCAAAGTTCAGAAAACCGGAGACTTCTCCACCTCCCTGAAAGAAAAAACTTTGCATAAATCTACATTTTCCGGGAATAGCTTCAGCAAGGAATGTCCAGTGGAATTAAGATTAAATGATGAAGTTAGTATAAAAAGCTGATGGAATATCTCTGTGTAGGGATCAAGGTTACATTTCTTTGTTGCAAGAATTCACTATTCATTGATTCATTTAAATGTATTCAAGTAAATAAAGGAAAGCTTAATTGCCTTGTTACATGCTTCATGTCCTTTTTTGTTCGTGAGGTTATTTTGTGTTTGTCCTTTTTATTTTCATTGGATAGGATTGTAAAAGCCCACCCTGCCATAGGTCATGCCGTCATGCACATAGCTGCGTCAGTCACGGAAGAGGCTGCCTTGAGTAGTCGGGGTGGTACGCTAGGACAAGAGGGCCCTATAGATCGTAAGTATCATGGACAATGAATGGTTGATATAACCACTGAATAATGGCTGGAGAAGATAGTGATTACCAGTGTTGTGTTAGGCAAATTCTGAAAAAGGGGAGAGGGAGGGTGGTTGGGGGGGGGGCAGACTGGGGCTCTGATGTTGTGCACATGCAGAGTTCAAACCTTTTTATGATGGGCTTTATGGCATGATCTGTTTGAATTTTTTGTATGAAGAGACTTTGAGACCACTTCTATTTTCTTGTATCCTTTATGCCCCCGCAGACAAAGTCTTGTCGGGGCATTAAGCGTTGCCCCTGTCTGTCTGTCCATCCATCCGTCCGTTTCAGGGTAGAAATTAATTTTTATTTTTTAAGGGCGATTTTTAAATGAGCCTTGGGGCTATTCTTGAATTTTGTGGGCTATTTCTTTTACCTATAGATATAAAACTAGGCAGTTTGTTTTTAAGTGACCGACATTAATAGCACTAATATTTAGCTCCGTATTACGCAAAAAGTAAAAGTTGGCAGTTAGTTTTTAAGCGGCGGACATTAATAGCACTAATATTTAGCTCCGTATTACGCTAAAATTGTCTCAAGTTTGTTTTTGGCCCACGGAAATTAATTGCACTAATATTAAGCTCTGTATTACGGCAAAAATAAATGTCAGCAAGTTTGTTTTTGTGTAATACGGATCTAAATATTAGCGCCATTAATGTCTGTGGCCAAAAACAAACTGCCAATTTTTATGCCTCCGCCCCGTAAGGGAGCCGGAGGCATTATGTTTTCGGGTTGTCCGTCCGTGCGTCCGTGCGTTCGTGCGTCCGTACGTCCGTGCGTTCGTGCGTCCGTACGTCCGTGCGTCCGCACTTTCTTGTGAACAAGATTACCTAAGTACCTCTGGAGGGATTTTAATGATACTTGGACCAAGGATGGACCACTAGGCAAGGATGAATTTATTAGATTTTGGGACAAACCTCAAGGGTCAAAGGTTCAATGAACTTACCCCAAAATGCAACTTTTCTGCCGTTATAACTCCAAGTTAGAGAGTGCTCACTATTGATATAATTTGGGTGGTGAGGTTAAGAAATAAAAGACAAATATTCGGTAGAGTCACAGTGTCAAAGGTGAAGTTCAAGGGTCAAAGGCCAATGAACTTTTTCCCAAAATGCATTTTCTGCCTATAACCCAGTTAGGAGTGTTTACTTTTTGATATGATTTGTGGTTAGGTTAAGAAACAAAAGCACAAAATTGTGTAGAAGTCAAGGGCCGTCAAGGTCAAGTCAAGGAGTCAAAGGTCAATGAACTTTGATCCCAAAATGCCAATTTTTCTGCCGTAAACTCCATTGGAGGTGCTCACTGTTGATATAATTTGTGCGTTAGGTTAAGAAACAAAGACAACTATTTTTGTAGGGTCACAGGGTAAAGAATGTGGTCAAGGGTCAAAGTCAATAAGCTTTGTCCCAAAAGTCTTTTTACTGCCTACATGTTATAATTCAGTAGGAGTGTTACTATTGCTGTAATTTGCCAGTTCTGTGTAAAATAAAAGGCAAATATTTTCGTTAGAGTCATAGGGTCAAGGTCCTAGGTCAAGGGTCAACAAGGTCATTGAACTTTGTCCCAAAATGCCATTTTCAGTCTATAAAATCAGTTAGGAGTGGCACTGCTTGATATAATCTGGGTGGTTAAGTAAGAACAATAGAAAAATATTTTCGGTAGAGTCACAGTGGTCAAAGGTCAAGGTGATGAGTACACTGAAAAAAGACAAATAATTTTGCAGATGAATAGTCAAAGTTAGGTAAGACTTGACTTTGTTCGTGAAAGGTTAATACATGATTTAGATTTTGATCTATGAAGGTCATTTGCAGTTGAACTGTTCGTATCGATCTTTACAGTTACTTGGTTCCTTGAAAGTCGATAGCGATCATACTATGAGCCAGTTTTATGTGCTACACGTATAGTGGGCGGGTCAAAAACAATATTAGCGCAAGTAATGTCCGCAGCTCAAAAACAAACTCCCGACATTTTTTGATTTTATTTTTTTAACAGATTTTTCCATGATATGTTTGATAAAAAACGGGTGTGAACTTTCGTGAAATTTCTGTAGAAAAAGATGAAGAAAATGGTTGCCCCAAAGAATTGTGTTCTGAGAATTTTAAGGGGCGATTTGAACTCCGCCAAGGGCGAAATCGCCCATCGCCCTGGGGTATTTCCGACGCTGGTCCGTCCCCCTAATTGGTTTCCGAGTGATATATACAAAATTTTGGTGTGTAGGTAGATGACACTAAAATACAGGTCAAGTTCAAATTTGGAGTTTGAAGGTCAAATGTCACAGCTCATTTTATATGTGAATTTGTTTCCGGACACTAACTTAATAAATATTTGATGGGTTTTAAAAATTTTTGGTGTGTAGGTTGCTTGCTTGGTACGTTTCTGTCATGGCTGACAGTTTGTGACTTCCATGATTGATCTCCACTTCTTACGGTCAGCAGCGAGTTGATATACAGTTCAAAGGGGTTTACCAACAAGGGATTTGATTCTATCAATCCACCTAGCTTTTGGTCATCCTGGTCTTCTCGAGCCCTCAATTTTCCCCAGAAGTATTACTTTCTCAAGACAGTCATTTCCTTGTCTTGCTATGTGACCAAAGTAGCTAAGTGCCAGATGATATATCATAGCAAACAGTTTATTTTGGGGGGTTGACCTCTTGAAGGACACTAACATTGGTCTTTCTTACAGTCCAGGGGATCTTCAGCATTTTCCACCAGCACCACATTTCAAAGGCATTTATTCTATCACAATCTGATTTTGTCAGCGACCATGTTTCACAAGCATATGTGGCAATGGGAAATACTAGGGCCTGTACAAGGCGGAATTTTGTAGTTTTTGTGACTCCTCGATCTGCCCATACTTTGTGGAGGTTCACCATGGCTGATCTGGCCATTGTCAAGCGTCATCTGTGTAGGTAGTTGACAATAAAATACGGGTCAAGTTTGAATTTGGAGTTTGCAGGTCAAAGGTCAAAGGACACAGCTCATACAAATTGGTTTCCACGTGATGACTTGATAAGAAATGCCTATTGATCGTATTAAGCGGGGGCGTCCGTGTCCTGTGGACACAACAAATTCCTAGTTTATTCAAATTTTGAATATTTTTTTTAAAACTATTACTTTGTTATTATTTCCACTATTTTTATCAGAGTTCTGAATAACAAAAAGTTGGAGGAGGGGGAATGATTTAATTACTTTTTTTCCAATAATCTGTGAATTTCTTTAACTGTGAATAATACTTTTCAATCAATTTGTTTACGATTGTTTTTATAATGGTTTTGAACAAAGTGTGTGTGTGGGGGAGGGGAGGTTTTATGATACCCCCCCCCCCCTCCCGAATCACAGGGAGATCAATACACATGATATTACAGTCCTACTGATCTTGGGGGCTGCTAATCATAAGAAATCATTTGTGTGTTACTTGAAAATCTTATCATTTAATTCTGATCTATGATTTTCTTTAAGTGATTGGAAGTGTAATATATTATCTGATAACATTTCAAATGAAGTTATGTCTAATAATAATATCTCGCCTCATAAATATAGAAGCATATGTTTTGTGCTGTGTCATGGTATGATTTGTACAAGATAGAACAGTCCTTGCACAGTTATGGTGTTGTGTACAGTGATTTGTGAAGTAATGATCTTAATTTTTACAATTTCCGTGTGATATTTCTATTTTGACAGCTGCTTTCTTTCCTGACTTAACGTCTGATGAAGAAATGGAAACTGCTGAGGTAAAGTAACCCATAAAATATTCATTAATATACTTGTATATATGCGTTGTAATGGAATTAAGCTCCACTTCTTGGAAACTGCCATGGCTAGATCGTATGATATGACAGATGATAAATTTAATATTACATAAAGTGAACGTACTATTTTCACACCCTCCTTAGGTAAAAGTCTTTTTGTTGTTGACTCGGGATCCACTAAATCAAAATGCATCTTTGTGCATTCTGGCTTTGGAAACCATACATAAATCAAATCCTTTCTAAAAAAAGGTGGTGTATGATATTTCTGTGGTTTTAACTTTTAATTTGGAATTGTCAACGTGGATCGACCTACCCTAATCTGCCAATGTTGACTTGGGTTGACATTGAGGAATTAAAGTAAAATGATTTCCATTGGTCATATTGCCAAGTTTCATTGCAGAATATGTTGTTTCTGGTTGCTCATATGTTAGTTGTGGGATTCTAATTTTATATATGTAGTAGTACATTTGCACATTACGCTATCCATGTAAGTTACAGCTTTTGGTAAAAAAAAAATCAGGTAGTACTTTCTCGGCTTGAATTCCATATCAGAAGTGGGGTTCACACAGGGCTGCTTAAAGACTGTGTTTTGAATTTTCACACCAAAGCGTTATTACTCAGATTGGATCCCACTAAAGAAAGGTACATAAGCATGCAGTGTTTAAAATTCGGGATTCATACACAGTCAAGTTTTTGGTAAAGATAATTGCAGTCGGGCACTCAGATGAAAAAAGAATCTGCGGGATCAGGCAGCATTTTTTATGGCGATGATTGATTGACAAAAACAACTTGTGTCTAAATCGGGCATTGGGTTTTTCTCGTTGGGCACTTGAATCTAAAATTCAAGTGCCGACTAGGCAATCAATTTTTTTCTTTTAGGTCTGAATATGAACAATAAATAACTTAAAATTGGGCCATTGCTCAAGTTGTATTATGTAATGGTAGTCTAGGTTTCAGACTCTGGGTGTTGCTTTCACCCTCTGATATTGAAGTTGGTAGAGTCCAACTGCAGCAAAGATTGTGTGACAGTCATCCAACTGCACATGTTGGTGTGTTTGTGACCTTGTAAGCTTTGATCAACAGATATTCAGTTGTCACTAGATGATCCACAAATCAGGTCTTGTAGTCCGAGTACATGAACAGCTGTGTAAAATTCAAACTCAGTAAGTGATGTTACGTTGCTGCATTCTGAATTTCTGTTTGAATTTAATCAGCGTTTATTTTCATGAAACATGACTTTCCAGGCCCAGCTTTGTGAGAGGTGAAGATTTATGTGAATTTTTACATCGTAAATGCTTTTACCTTATTTACCTCCTAGCTTATTTCATTGTGTGTAAATAATGGATACAGTATTTCAAGAGTTGTAACAGAATATCTTTATTTTTATAGCTGTTGCATTGTGTAAACATTTGTTACTGTATCCAGATCCCAGGCCAGTTGCAGCAGTCATATAGTATAGTTCGCTGTATAATGTTAACTTTGTGGCACTATACTTACATGTATTCATATTACTGCAATCGCAGTGATTTTCTGATTTCCCCACTATTGTCCAATATCCACCAACAGGGAGGACCAAGTACCAGTCAGGGCAGAGGTCAAAGGTCAGGAGGTCAGGGAGGCATCACCACCGCCCAACTGACCGCTGCATTAGCTGCTGCAGGGGTGGGCAGACCTAGTGGAGGGGTGAGTAGCAAAGTGGTGTACGAGAAATGATAACATAAATAGTACCCTGGGGTACCAAACAGAAATCTGCCATTTATTTTGTATCACCAGTGACCTTGACAATAACTCTAAAGCAGTTGTATTGATCTTTTCATAGTCATAATTTCTCATTACCGAATGATAATAGTTATGGATTTTGTTTATTTTTTACCATTTGTTAATTGTCCAACAAAAGTTAAAGGCATTGTATAACAATGTTTCCAGTTTAAAAAATCTGAGCTACATGATTCCCCATGCGACGAATGTCTCTGATATGGTCTAAAAATGAAGCCCTGAAAAAATTGCAGTTTAAAACAATCATTAAGTGCTTTAAAAAGTGAAAATCATTGAGAGAACATTCTGGCTTTCTCCCATAGACTACTGTGTTGCAGAATTTCCTATCGGCCGAGAATAATTAATGTGCGAATTTGTATCTACACATATTGTACTAGTGACAGCATAACTGTCCGAACTTTTATGTTCTAGGGTGTTTATTTGTCCATTCAAACACTGTCAGATATGTCAGATAGCAAAGTTCGACAACTTTTTAAACGGGTCTTCCACAGTGTTATATAGCGTCTTTGATATCCTGAGCTTATGTGTGGGAAATAAACAGAAATGCACACATCTTTTTTCTCGACCAAGTAATCTGGATCGACTAAGTATCGGAAGACCCCACATTTGTTTCAGATGCTGCTACGGCCGTACAAGGACCAAGCGCAGCAAGAGGGGCATCCACACCTACTTCCTCTAGTCAAAGGTCATCAGCCAGCCAGTCCCAGCCTGCCACTCAAGCCGGGGCCCAAGCCCCCGGGAGCGGACAGGGGGTCATCACGGCCGACCTGTTTCGTCAAGCCATGTCCCAGGCCCTGCAGGCAGCCAGGCGCATCGCGGGCAATCCGGGGGATTCTGCAGATGGTGGGATGGCAGCACCAGCCGCTTCCAATTATGAGGTACGAGGGAGACATTTCAGGGGCCTTTTTCATAAAGCTGTTCGTAAAGTTATGCATGACTTTACGAATTACTGGAATATGAAGTGCCAAGTAAAATGCCAATAGTTTTTCATGCCATTTTAAGAAAGTATGATTTATGTCAATTAGATTTTGCCCCCAAAATAAGTTTGCGTTAAAATGCTTGTTAAATGATTGTTAAGAATAAGGATGTTAATCTATGTTTGCATATTTGAACATGAACAGATGTGATTTGAATGGTTTGAGAATCACATATGGCTTGCCATATTTCAAATTATTTGTAAAGTCATGCATAATTTATGAACAGCTTTATGAAACAAGCACTAGTACTACTGTATTGCAGTAACAAATGGGATAGGTGCTATTTCACCAAGCGACAGTAGCTGTATTTTCTAGATCAAATATATTCAGATGAAACAAACTCTGGCTTCCTAGCTATAAGATTACATGAAAACCTCATTTTCACCAAAAATTGAGATACAAGGTCTTGTCACCCAGCAGAGTTGTAGTCGAGTCGACACCTTCCGAGGCCAAGACTGAGTCCGAGTCACTACCTTCCGAGGCCGAGGCCGAGTCGAGTCACTATTGTCCGATGCCGAGGCGGAGTCTAAGTCACAACTCTCTGAGGCCGAGGCCGAGTCTGAGTCACCAACTTACAAAATAATGCAATGTTTTAGGGCAAAATTTTAACCTTTAAGATTACTTTGAAATCTTACTTTGAAATCTTACAATCATTTAAACACAATCTTTCAACCAATCAACCATTCATTCAAATCAACCAATTACTGAAATTGATCAATTTGGGAAAAATCAAAACAAAATAAAGCAAAAGCTCTTGACTTTGATGTAAACAATATTTGATGTTGTAAATGACTTAACGTCTTCAGAACATTCAGCTAATAAACGGGCATCGACTTTCACCATGCCTGTCTTGTTGCAGCATAGTGCACCGACATCATAGAGAAACAGTGACGTATATAATTATATGAAACTTAACGAGTTGGGTAATATAAAGTCATATCGATCGGAAGTGAATTTACTTAGCTTTAAGTTTATTATGATTTCCATAATTCTTTTTGGCATATTCATTGAAAATACTTCAAAATCCATGTCCAAACAAATCAAACAGGGTTTATTCTTAGGTTCACCAGATTATATAAAATATTGCGGCCTCGACCTGGCCTCAACCCAAGTCTCCGAGGCTGCGTGGTACGAGGACGAGTCCGAGTCACGGGATTACGAGGCCGAGCCCGAGGCCGAGGACTGGCAAAGTCGGCCTCAAGGCCAAGGCCGGCCTCGAGTCCTACATCCCTGTTGTCACCTCACGGATGATATGGTAAATGTTAAAGGCATGGAATCTCTTTTGCAGCCCGCCATACACACAACTAAACATCATTTATACCTGTAGATTACTTGTGAAGGATGTGACTGTGACATTTGAACATCAGTAATTATCTGGAATTTGAAATATGCACAGAATACAATCTGTGGTTCAGTCTGTGTGTTAGGCCAACTGGACTGAGTTATTTTAGTGATATTGTATAACTTGGTATTCATCTATTGGTATATACTAATCTACATAAGACTAGTGCATAACAATTTGTCATGTTCTTGAATGGATATGGTACATATTTGTAATTTAGTTCAGTTGTATTATTTAATTATACAGCTATTGGTATATAAATACGTATCTGCATGAGACTAGTGTATAATAGTTGTCATGTTCTTGAATGCATATGGTACACATTTGTAATTTGTAAACAGATGTCATATATCATACATGCTGAATACCCATGCAGGTCTGAAACGTAGACTAGAAATTTTGGAATTGGCATTGCATTGCAGTTAATTAGTGGTGATTGTCTCTGCCATCTGTGGAATTTTTTACAAAAGTAATTACAAAAATTAAATCTGCAGTGACTCCAGTCAATATGGATATAATGCAGAATTGTCAAGCTTGATGATATTACGTAGAAAAAAATAGTCGGTGACAGGCAATGAATATTTTATTCATATTAATGTACAAGAAGAACTGTTCACCCACTGGCTACAGGAACTAGATGTATGATGTATTAGTATTGCGAAAGTGGAAATTACAGAATCTTGGAGTCAACAAGTTAAATTGAACTATACCTATGTTTGTGATAAATATGCTGTTGATAGAATAGTTTTTCAGATGGAAGTTAT
>JZLH01S0077434.1:0-10186 GCA_001188425.1 Eucidaris tribuloides | reverse complement strand
GGGGAGTTACGTTTTTTTGATGTGTTTAGATCTCATGTCAAATGTGTCAATCTCCTTCCCCAGGTGAAGACACTTCAGGAATGGAAGCAAGACGTGGATGGTACCACCACCGGTGGGTCTCCGCCCACATTCCAATCAGATACCAAGTCCATAGGGACTTCCCCCATGGATGCTGCTACTGCCTTTGAATTCCCTTCATCAAGAGAGGTTCATTTGGAGAAGACGTGTGACAATTTACAGAGACAGGTATGAATCTCCCTCTTTTAACCCTGCCACACAATATTAGAAGGTTTACTTTAAAAGGCTATCTTTTCAGACTTGAATACTTGTATAGGGTATTCTGAGATCAACAGGTATTAGGGCGCTTGGAATTAACATCGTTTTTTGCAATCTTCCCAAGAAAGCTTCTACAAAACTGCTGAAATTCCTATTTTCAACGATTTATTTTCTACAGTCTAGTTGTTACCTTGACAATAACTACCTAGTGACAATTATAGTGTGAAAATGGGCGTCGATATACAGGTATGGCGAGCTAGAATTGGAACATTTGCTATGCCAGCGAGCGGCAAATTTAAACGTGGCCATGTTGGCATTGTGATAGCTCAATACAATTTATCATTGGCAGTCAAGCTATGCATGGTCGCTCTGCTTATTGTGTGTGGCTCAGTGGAGAGTAACCCAGGCCCAGGGTCAAGGGATAACAGCCCTGCCGATAACACTAGGCAGAAATCCGCGGCCTCAGCGCCGAAAACCTTGAAAGATTATGGTGGATTTAAACCAATCGCTGGAGATCGCGAAGACAGTATCCAAAGCACAATTCTAAAGGAGCTGAGAGAGTTTAAAGCAAGCTACGAGAAAACAACTTCTGAACTGCAGCACACGGTTGATAAGCTAGCAGCAGATATAAATAGCTTACAGAATGAAGTTGATGATGCCAAGGAAGTGGCAAATAGGGCACATGTTGAAAACAAACGTCTGCGTGATGAATTGGAATGGGTTAAAGTGAAGCTGGACAATCAAGAAGCACAGTCGAGAAGGTTAAACCTCATCTTCCATGGCATCGAAGGAAACGAGGATGAAACGTGGTCTGAAAGTGAAAAGAAGGTGAGAAGTTTCATCACTAACAATCTGGATCTGAACGGTGAGGAGGTTGAATTTGAGCGTGTACATAGACTAAACTCGCGCGGGAGAGTAACGGCACCGATTGTAGCTAAATTCACAAAATTCAAGCAAAGAAGTGCAATTTTTGATGCGGTAAAAAGAAACTTGAGGGAAAAGATAAAGTTGGAGTATCACAAGATTTCACAAGAAGAGTTCGCGAGGTGAGGAAAAAACTGATCCCATTTATGACAGATGCTAGACATAGCAACAAGCAAGCATATCTAGCATATGACAAATTAGTAATTGACAAAGTCAAATATGTATTTGACGAAGAAACCGAGAACATTAAAGCCGTATAGGGATGTGGCCAAGGCCCTGTTAACCAGGACTTGCGTAACAAATGTCAATATTACCAAAATTGTAATACATGTGGTCACAGTGTCAGGAAACATAGTGAAACTTGCTGTATGACACACAAAAATGGCACTGATAAATATGGTAAATGTTTCAATGCTAAGTTTAAAAATATTTTTCCAGTGAAAAATGGAAATTCAAAGTATGGAAATAATGGTTTTAATATTGAAAACCGTATGTCTGTGTCTCATAGTGACCGCAATAATAAAAAATTTGAAAACGTCATTGAAAATAGTGATAAATATTCATATGATGGTAAGAGAAACGATACCACTACAGGTGGTCGGGTTTGGAAAAGATGTCACGAAAATAAAAGTATAAACGATTTAGAGGTGTCAAATCAAATTGTATGGCACTGTGACAGTAAGGACAAAGATATGAGAAATGTTAATAATGAAGCAGGGAAACAGGTTGTTGTGAAAGACAGCTGTGTTAAGAACATTTTTCATGTGAGTGAAAGTACCTGTACAAAAAATATGAAAATGGGACAAGAAAAGTTAATTGGTCATGATCAAACTGTTAATGTTTTTCTCAAGGACGATGAAACTACGAATTATGAAGATGGAAACAACGTTACTGCGAAAGGTTGTTTTGTGAATACAGTTGCGGTTGTTAACGAATTTACAAATAGTATGGAAATGTTCAATGGTAACAAAGATGAGGTAGCCACTGAGAAATTTGTCAATGTTACTAGCAGTAGCTGTAATGATGAAAAAGGTGAAGTTGGTCACGTGGCTTATAATAAACACAAAGAAGGATATGAAAGTACGAAACATGGCCATAGACAAAAAGTGGTAAAAATGCCACGGATGATAAGCGAAAGGCTGCTGTGAAAGGTAATTGTGTTAAGAAAATTTCCTTTGCGTCTAAAAGCATTAAGAGCCTAAATATGGAGCAGGAAAAGTTGATTAATCATGGCGACATTATTACTGATTGCAACAGTGATGACAGATTTGTAAGTGACAAAGATAGAAATAACGTCACTGTGGAAGATTGCTACACAAAACAAAAAGTTGATATTAATGGTGGCAATATGAATAAATTCGAAATGGAAAACTTTCTGTTTATGGTTTATGGTGGTACTGATGATGAGGAAGTCAAAAATAAACACCATGACACTGATGAACGTTTACAGGAAACTAGCAGTAGTCGTTATAATGACAAGGTTGAAGATGATGTTGTGGCTAATGGCCAAAATAACACAAGATGTGATATCACTGAAAATGACGATAACATAAGTAAGGGTGTCAGTCATACACAGAATAAGATATATCTAGACTTTCTTTATTGGAATATTAATGGCTTGAAATCAAAGCTTCTAGATTTTCAATTCACTTCTTTTATTACAAAGTTTGATTTTATTTGTCTTGTGGAAACATGGGCAAATCGAGATGATGAAATGAATTTGGAAGGTTATAACCATGTTGGTGCATTTAGAAGGCGTCGATTTCAGGTTGGACGTCCATCTGGTGGTATATCTTTCTTTTACAAAAAATCTTTAAATGTTGAGGTCACAAAACTCGAAAGTACTTCCGAAAATGTTCTGTGGACAAAAATGGATCTTAATTCAAAGACAATTATTGTGGCTACCATATATAGGTCACCGGAGGATTCTCCTTATACAACAAATGAAAATATTTTAGAAATTTTAGAAAATGAATATGCCCAATATTCGTCAGACTACACAAACGCGTACTTTATTGGAGTTGGAGATTTCAATGGTAGGACAGGAACTATGAATGATTTTATCGAGTCAGACACATGCCCGGATGGTTGGGATAATGAAGTGTATAATGAAGACGATTCGCTCCCTCACAGGGAAAACCAAGACAAAGTTGTCAACCGGTATGGTCGTGAATTGTTGACATTTTGCTGTAACACCGGAATGAAAATTGTTAACGGTAGGATAAACGCAGCTCGATCCAGTTTCTTCACATTTTTAAGCCACCAAGGAAAGAGTGTTGTAGATTATGTATTATGTAATATTTTCACCTTCCAAAAAATTTGTAATGTGGATATCCAGACAAGAGTTGAATCCGACCACCTACCAATTACCTTCTCTTTTATGTTAGAAAACTCGGGTATTTTGTCTGGTAAGCCGGGACCATGGCAACCAGCTAGAGTAAGGAGTCCGTTGTATAGATATGTGTGGAATTCAAGTTTGCTAAATTCCTTTTTGGCAAGGTGGAAACACCCGCGAGTGAATGAATTAAAACAAGCTCTACAAAGAGCAATACAATTAGCACAAGTGGACAAAGCAATGTCTATTCTGATGGATATATTTACTTATGTGGGAAAGGGTATGCGACGTCATATTGGAGGCAATGATAATCAGGCACGTGATAAATCTAATATGTGGTTTGATGAAGAATGTGGTAAATTTAAAAATGGAGTTCAAAAAAAGCTTAGATTGTTTAGACTTGGCCGTAGTGAAGAAGCCTTGGTCAATTTTAAGAATGCAAAACGTGCATATAAAACCCTCCTAGACTCAAAAAAGGAGGAATTTAAATTACGACAACAAAATGAAATATTAGATTGTTTAAAACACAATGATTCTCGGGGGTTTTGGTCTAGACTAAAAGGAACTCGACCAACCATTTCTCGTGAGATTACACTAGACGGATGGTTTCAATACTTCGAAAGCCTCTTTCATGTTGACGGTATAGATGTGGATGATAATACAGACCATGCAGGCCAAAATCAGGCTGCAGGTGGATCTGATACCGTTATTTGGTCTGATATTCTTAATTCTGAAATAACACTTGATGAAGTTAAATCAGGTATTGATTCGCTCAAACTGGGTAAAGCTCCTGGTATTGACGGATTTCCGTCGGAATTTTTTTAAACACGTAGCCCAATGGATGAGCTGAATCAATGTTTTGCTATTTTTTTCAAACTTAAATTGTTGACACAACAGGATCATTCCCACTGCAATGGGCGCTTCAAGTCTTTATTGTTCCTAATATTCAAAAGTGGAAGCAAAACTGACGTCGAGGGAAATTACGCGGTATTGTTCTTTAACTCCCTATTATGAGCAATGATTTTTTTTCGAATAATCTGCTTGAAAGGCTAAATTTCTGGGCTGATGGCTAACAATTTTTTTCACCAAGAGAAGCCGGTTTGCCGCAAAGGATTCCGGACAGGGAGCTGACGACGAAAAGAAAGAAGAAAAAAGAAAAACAGGATGGACAAAGAAAACCGGGGGAGGACAAAGGAGAAAGAGAGGGAGGAGAGAGAGAAGGTAATGAAAAGGTAAGAAGGAAAAAGAAGAAGAAAAGAAAGAAAAGAAAAAAGAAAAGACAGAAAGAAATACAAATGAAAAGAAAAGAAAAAAGAAGAGAATAGAAAAGAGGAAGAAAAGAGAACAAAAGATAGAGAAAGGAGTGAAGAAGAAAGAAAAAAGAAAAAAGGAAGGAGACATAAGAGGAAAAAAAAAGGAAAGGAAAAGGGAGACTATGAGTGTTGGGACAGATTAATGTTTTCATATTAGATACAATAATCAATAAATATCTTTCCCGCAAACGTGGAAGGGTCTATATAGGATTTGTAGTTTCCGTAAGGCTTTTGACCTGGTAATCACCAGGCACTATTATTGAAATTGCAGCGGGCCGGTATTACAGGTAGTATTCTCAATATTTTGAACTCCATGTATTTGAAACTTAATGCCATGTGTGAAAACACCAGTAGGTATTACAAATGTCTTTTCTTGTAAAGCTGGAGTCCAACAGGGGTCGTTATTATCACCATTTCTCTTTAAATTATTCATAAATGATTGAGTACAAGATTAAATTCCGTGACATCCAAAATATCCAGTTAAACAATTGTTTCATTAGTATCTCCTATTGCTGATGATCTAGCTCTTATCAGTGACACTGTCTTTGGGTTACAAAAGCAACTTAATGTTGCAGAATATTGTCGTGTGTGGGGGTTATCAGTAAATATTGCCAAAACCAAAATTATGGTTTTTAAACGAGGTGGCAAATTGAAACAAATTGAAAAATGGTTCTATGAAGGTAGACGAATAGAGGTAGTTTAGTACTTTTAAATACCTTGGAAATGTGTTCTCCACGAGTGTTCATGGGTCAAAGCACAAGAATTTACTACGTCACAAGCCAACAAAGCCTTTTTTGGCCTCACCAAGGTTCTTAAGGACTTCAGTCCGCTACCAGTAAATGTTCTGCTTAAAATTTTTGACTGTAAAATAAAGCCCATTCTTTTTTGGTAGTGAACTTTGGGTACATCGGAATCTAAAATAATTGAAAAGTTTCACATCAAATTTTGCCGTTTTATCCTCAGTGTATCAACATATACCCCACACTGTGCCATTCGTGGAGAACTGGGTAGAAATTCAATGTTGTAGAAGCATTTATTAATTGTATCAAGTACTGGCTCTATATTTTGTCATTGGACACTACACGATTTTTAAGACAAAGCATATGAATTCCAATATAGAAAGGCAGAAAATGGTAAAGACTGCTGGCTTTGCAAATAAAAAATATTTTATACCACTTATGGTTTTGGGAAATATGGCTAGCACAAGGAGTAGGAAATGTAAATTATTTTGTTAATATTTTAAGCAAAGATGTAAAGACATTGATTTTCAAAATTGAGAAAATAGTCTTAGTTCACACACCTCACTTACTTTTTACACTCAAATAAAAGAAAATCGTCTTGAAGATTACTTGTTTATATTGAAGAAACAATCTCAAAAAATCCTTTTGTTTAAAGGCCAGATTGGTGTTCTGGATTTAGATATGTGCGTCGGTAAATGGTTTAATATTCCTTATAATTTACGTGTCTGTAAAGTATGTCAATCAGGTGAAGTAGAAGACCTTTATCATTTCATTATCAAATGTTCTGCGTATAATGATTTAAGAAAACGTTTGTTGCCTGGGTTCATTCCAAATCTCCATTATCTAATCACATTATTTAAATCCAGAGATAAAAATACTATAATTTCACTTTCAAAATTTATTTGCCTTGCGTACACAGTTAGAAAATCTGTGTTGCCCTCTGGTGATGTGTAAATGTTTGTATTTTTGTTTTGTATTGAAGGGCCGAAGGCCTATATATACGTATAATAAAATCTCTCTTTGGAGAGAACTGAACTGAAAAGTTGCAAATACGTGAATAGGGCGATTTTGTTGCGAAGCTATGAAAAGCAAAACAAAAATAATAAATGCAAAGGATGGAATCAATTTCATTTGTATCGGATTTAGATTTTTAATAGAACCTTCAGGTGAATTAATGACAATAATAATAGCTACATTATGCCGCACACTGTCTTGTTCATCCAAACAGGACGTTCAAGGGGTCAACAAACAAATTTAGACAAATTTAGACATGTTATCAAATGAGCAGAAATTGGATTAAAGTTTAAAGAAACAAACAACAAAAACTTGATTTAGACAATATACATTTTTGTCATTAAAATATTTGAATTTTTGTTATCAACACGTTTAGTTATGAACAAAGAGTTCCACACGCGAGTTATAGCCCGGCATCAAAGCCGTGGTGCTTCAGATTCTTCTAGTTTTGGGGGAGGGGGGGGGAAATTGGCAGAGGTAAAATTGAAACAACGACGGGAACAGGAAGAGGACACTTTAAGTAAGGGACAAATACAGTCAGGGGAAAGATCATTCTCGTTATTGTTATTAAGTGCAATGTTTTTCATGGTACAATCGGGAAAAATATTTCAGGTACTGATTTTCTGGAAATGTATGTGTATTTTGATATGAAATTAAAGCAGGATAATTATTATGTCCCATGCACCTTAAAGGTAAATGACATGATTGGGGGTAGTCCTCAACTTGGGCCGAAACTACTCTAGAATCAAGTAAACTATGCAGGGATTCTCCTGTGAAAATCATGTAGGCAAACATTGACTCACTATAAAATTACTAATGTCAATATCCCTCGTGGTAGGCAAAAATGCTGCGTGGCTCTGTATGAGTCCTATTTTTATCGTGCCCTGATAAAATTAAAATACTAGTATGTTCATGCTCGATTCTCCTTAAGTAAACAAATTGGAGACAAATCCTTCCAGCTGGGAGATCCACTCCAGCTGGTGTATAGTTGGTATATATTTCAACTCATTTTGGTTCTTGAGGCATTTTCAAGTGTTCCCAATCATGTCACTAAACTTTAAATAATCTGATCTATGTTTATTAATCAAGAGTTTTGATTACTTTTGTGCAGTCGGTCAAAATTGCATTCGTAGCACTCTTTCGATTTAATGGTCAAAATCAGCAATAACAGTTTGAAACAGAATGCTTTAATGACAATGGAATCAAAACTATTTTTTTTCAATCTGAATTAGACAGAACACCCTAGAATGAACCCCAAAATGAACATTCACACTGCTTTCATGTTGAACTGTTCATGCAAATAATGCAAATAATAGAACAGTAAAACTTAAACTGTTTGAAATGTTAATGGTTGCGTTATCAAATATAGTTTAAACAATGTACAAAATATGCATACGTGTGTAGCAGCATTGGAGGAAATCCATTATATCTCAGCATTGACAAAACCGAATGAATGAAAAAAAATATATTGAAATGTATGGTCTTTTAGCTTAATGAAAATACCCATCACAACTACATTGTATATGATTGTTCATATGATATAAAAAATACTTGTACCATTTTTTAGCCACACTGTACATCTGTGTAATACATATTATTTCATTGCATAAACATTAAGTGATATTTTGGAAAATTCACCAAATTCTGATTCAAATCTCCGCTAAATGTCATGAAATTATTAATTTCATCATCATCATCATGGTCGACCACGATCGAAAACATTGTTGGCGATGGTCCTCCACTGATCCCTGTCATCCATTATTTGACCCATTACTAATTTACTCAAACTAATACATCCATATCTGTTATTATCATACATGTATTAACCACTGCTATTTGATACAAATACGCTTTACCTGGCCAAAGTCTTGATTAAACAAAGACATAAATGCTAGCATTGATAAATAAAAAAAAACCACAGCAATAAATCATACTGAAAATAAATTCAAGTTCTGTGTGTGTGTGTGTGTGTGTGTGTGTGTGTGTGTGTGTGTGTGTGTGTGTGTGTGTGTGTGTGTGTGTGTGTGTGTGTGTGTGTGTGTGTGTGTGTGTGTGTGTGTGTGTGTGTGTGTGTGTGTGTGTGTGTGTGTGTGTGTGTGTGTGTGTAGTAGTGTAGTAGTGTGTAGTAGTGTGTGTGTGTGTGTGTGTGTGTGTGTGTGTGTGTGTGTGTGTGTGTGTGTGTGTGTGTGTGGTGTGTGTGTGTGTGTGTGTGTGTGTGTGTGTGTGTGTGTGTGTTATTATTATTCTGCAAAAAAAAAACATACGGCCCAGATTTCATTTAAAGTTTAGGCTTATTCGGTTTTTTTTTATGTTACATGATCTCTTTGTTGTTATAACTATATCAAACGGCTCCAGAGAATGTTCTGAATTTACCATTAAGAGTTCGGCAAACATTGAATATTAAAAAAATACTCATGAAAACTTGACGACTGTTATCACCGAGTCCTCAAAATCGAAACCTAATAATATTATGACAATTGACAAAATAGGTCTCTCCTCGAGCGAGAAATATTTAAAGGATATCGTAAGTGATGAACAAACAAATGACTATTTTTTCGCCAGCATCAGCTCTAACTATCAAAACAAAATGGTTAACATAATACCGCTAATTCTTCAAACGTAAACATTCGCGATGTTAGTGTCTCCCCATGAACAAATTAGCTTTGTCTGCATTTCTTCGGAACATGATTGCCTTTTCATATTTGGAATGCAGCACAAGTCGGATAATTATGGTGATCAATCTCTGACAATACAGAGCGTTTGTACTATACTTGACACTCTACAAGTTGAACGTTTAAATTAATATGAAAATGAAAGGAAATATCTAATTTACGTGACCAAATTTACGTGACAAACTTTCGAGTCAGTGCCGGTAACCAGTGATAACCTGGTGGTATTGTCACAGACCGGGTAGATGTAGATGAGGGGTTCGAAGCCTGGTTCATTTTTTTCTGACATGTTTGTTAAAAATTATATATATCGGCAGTTGCAATCTATAATACAGAGAGAGAAAATGAAAAAAAAAATCTATTACATCGCATGTTCACCTCTCCGAATAATCCCTTTCATTTACTTAATAATAATGATAATAAATGTCCGCCTTGGACAAATTTAATATAACAATGTCAGAATTGCGAGCCTTGGTATTTGTTCCTGTGTTCATCGTGTTAATGCCGGTAACCAGTGATAGCCTGATGGTATTGTCGCAGCCCGGCTAGCTGTAGATGACGGGTTCGAAGCCTGGTTCATTTTTTCTGACAGTATGTTTAAAATTATGTAGATCAGCAGTTGCGATCTAAAATATATATAGAGAGAGAAATAAAAAATCTATTACATCGCATTTTCAGCTCTCTTAATAATCCCTTTAATTCACTTAATGATAAAATTTACCACATTCATTTCGAGCAGTATACTGCATACAGAACATGCAGAAGTGGAGACAGAATACAGTGTAAATGGCGTATCCGTCGATTTTGAATTGCCGATGTGTCCTCTCACAAAAAGAACACATTGATGATGATGATGATGATGATGATGATGATGATGATGATGAGAATAATAATAATAATATTAATAATAATAAT
>JZLH01S0077419.1:37902-52606 GCA_001188425.1 Eucidaris tribuloides | reverse complement strand
TTTTAACAAAGGTTGTTCTTAGCAGCCTGACAACTTGCTGCAGGCTTGCCAGACATAACAACTAATGTATGCATATTGCATTTTTGTTATAGAAAATGTATTCATAAGAACAGGTGGGTAGTTTTAGAAGAGAAAACATCCATAAATTTCAATACATTATGAAAATAATAGAATGTACAGGGTGTGTAATTACGTTTGGGTTCAAAATCAGTAAAATCTAAATTGTCAAGTTATTTTGAAAAAAAAGTATGAAGGCAACGATATCAGAAATCTAATCACTTAAGGGGAAATATAAGGGGCACAATTGATTACATTTTCTGGCCTGTAACTTGACTGGTTTTCCCAGAATATTTCTTTGGCAAATGCACCTTTTTTTTTTCACAGCTTCCCAAAATTAAGGGGTAGGGGTAACATTTTTCCATTTTTCTCCAATTTATTTATTTACATGTAAAATGAAATTATACTAAACTTGTAGCTAATTAAATTCTGCATAAAATAAGGTGAAATTCAGCCCCCTTTAATATATTTTACACAGTTTTGGCAGTGAAATGGTGGTCAGATCTTAAACCTTGTCATGACATATTTTAAGAGTGTTTTCATAATGAAATAGGCATTCTGGGAAAATATGACAAGCATTTGCAAAAATTATCAATGTTTTATCAAATTGACTGGAAAAGCTTACCTAATGAAATCAGAGAAAGCAATCGGCTTCACTTACTTTCTCAATTTTTTATCTATACTCTGGTTTGTGACTTGTCCGACATACAGTATGTGTGACTCGCGTGACACTCTTGAGATTGTTTCTTCTTCAAGGTATGAAGGGCAAATGAAAATGTTTATACTTCTGTTGATACGCTACCAACCACTTCTTCACTTACATGTCAAACACCAGCTGAAACTCTTTCTAGTTTTTTAGTAATCTAAAAAAATCCCCGTATTTTGTGACTCGCGTGACATATTTCGCGGGTGTTTTCATGATGAAATACTGGGAAAATGCGAAAAGCATTTCGAAAAATTCTTAATGTTTTATCAAATTTTACTGGAATAGCTACCTAATGAATGCAGAAAAAGCAACATGTTATGAATCAGCTTCATTTATTTTCTCTGTTTGTGATTTATACCCCAAACCCTTCTTTTTTTACCACAAAGTTCATGTATGTTCAGGAGGCTGTAACTTTCATTCAAATGCTTTATTTTAAAAAATCTTTGAGATTTAGATAGTTTCAATATTCCTCTTTTGAATCATAAGTGACAAAAAATCACTTGCTTCACTTCAATTTTTGAGTTTGATGTTGACCCTTACGTGGAATGGCTGCTATAACTCTTTCGAGTTAAACCTTCCAAATTTTTCACTTTTTAATCAAATATGTAAAAAAAAAACAGATCTTGACTGTTTCAGACTTTCTATCATTTTTTGTCACATGACCAATTTCTCATGCATTTCTTTGTTTTCTGATTTAAATCACTTGATTCTAATAATTATCACCCTGCATGTGGGAATAGTCATTCATGGTATTTCATGGGCTTAAATCCTGACATTAGATTATACACATGAATGATTGATTTCTTCTATCATGTACACACTACAAATTCCACCCATCCAATAGTATAGCATCTCTTGCCATGAACTACCCCATAGTTCTAAAGGTGACCCAAGCCCCACCATTTTAATTCTAAATGGGAATCCAATAGATGGCACAATACACTGATTCATGCAAGGGCAGCATTCATAGGAGATAGACTGGTCAAGACAATCAAATGACTAATGTTTCAGTTTAAATATTAGCATGATAATTTAATATAACTGGGCAATTCCATAAAATATGTACGTCCGACCCCCTATATGTGGGACCTTCTGGAAATGATTTCTTTGATTTGTTCTTAAAGGGTTATAATGCTCTTAAATTATCATGGCTTGAGCAGATTGTGGAAGTGAAGCATTAAAGAATGGAGAAAAATGGGGGGTCGGACGTACAAAAGTTGATTATTTTATGGAATTGCCCAACTACAGTTGAAATTCATCTCAACAACCATTCCCAGATAGAGCAAGAAATGCCTCCATTTCAGAGGGAGTACATCACACGTGCATCTATTTCCACCAGCCTTACAGGAAATGCCCATTGAAAGCAAAAACATGCCTCAAGAACCAAATAAGTCGAGATGTATACCAATGTACTCTGGATTGGGCGTATATTCAGGCTAGAAAGATATCTTGAATTTGTTTACTTGCACAGCAATATAGCAAGGTATTGAATTAATCTCAGGCCCTGATAGAAATTGAACCCATAGAAAGCTACACAACCAATTTTACTGTCAGAGTATTTTCTGATAACAAAATTTACAACAAAGAGGAAATGTACGACATCAAAATTTGCATAAAATGTGAGATAACCTCTCATGAACCCAGTCATCTTCAGTCCTTCATCCATTTACCATAACTTGCAAAAGGAACAATTTGATATTGTTTACTTCAAAAGTAATGTACTCAGTCATGCATGACAGCAGTGATGTGAGGTATCATTGGATTTGGAAAGAGAAAAAGTTGATCTTGATTACATCACGCCTCATTTTTGTGAAAAAAAAAATAGCTCTAACTTACTGTCTACGTCTATACTCTAAAATGAAATAGTTCGGAATATCATCCCTCTCAACATGGATTACCTTATTTTTTATACGCACTGTATATGGAATCCCCTCCCCTCCTCACCTTATTTTTATATGTACTGTAGATCTATATTACTTACCATTATTTTGCATTAGAAATGACTCTGTGACTTTTGAAAAGTTACATTTTTTTGCCTCACTCATGCATGGCATGACGGATCAATCACATTTTCACACAGAAGTTAGTCAGTGACTGTAGGAATACTCCTGCTACCTTATTTTTCTAAAACTAATTTCGTTAAAAAGTTATGGTAGTTTGAAATGGGGGGTTACTTTTTTGTTGTGTTTACTTTAGTTGGCAAGCAAAATCAGGAAAGGATACACATTATTGCATGCGTGGGACTGGACTCTTCACTGCACAGCACAGCGCCACAGTCTGGCTCCTCTCCCCGCGTGGAGTCTCACGTATTCCCCTTTTTGCCCCTCTGTAGCTCAATTCTGAGTTCTAGCTGCTGCTGGTAAAGTGTTGGTGAGATATGTATCTAAAAGATACAAACATCTGCATAAAAACAAACTTACAAATGACATACTATTACTAACCCCTTGTCCACACGTAAGCCTATCCGTCAGCTCGGTATTGGCTGATCCGAGGTGTATAGATCGGATACAAAAACATACCTCATTGACGCGAACGTGTCACTGAACTCAACGTTCAGTGGAACGTGTAAAATTGAGACCCGTATCGGGCTGTCCGTACATAGAAATTGCGGGGGTGGGTGGTTAGGGGAACCAGGGTGAAATCTTGATGGGGAGGGATCCGTCGGGAAAATTTATACATTTTTTTTCAAGGCCAAACTCCTGGCCAAATTTTCATAACTTTGAAAAAAGCGCTGGCCATGAGGAAAATTGTTGTACAAATGGCATGTAGGGCCTTCTCGGGGCCTTCTACAGCTAAATTAGCTAATTATTAGGCCTAAAAAAAATGTTATGTTGCCCTCCAGTGGGAAATTGTAAAAATTGGGTCGGACGGTCGATTTTTATTTTTTTTCATTTATCTTTTTTTTTACCACAGCAAAACCCGGATGTAACCAATTATACACATAATGTGACCATAGATACTATAACGATAGTATCTATGAATACGTAGTGTATTGTGCAAGTAGGCTATATGTAGGACGAAACTGTGCAAGAGTATAGTTCCCCGATATTTTTTATGGGTATTTTAAATGGGCAAAATGCATATAAAAGTGCTGTTTTAAGTCATTGAATAAGAATTTTGGTAACTTCTTCACTCAAATCTGACATTTTCTCCCGAAAATGGTGAGTTTGTATATTTTGGGTCAGCAGAAAAAAAAATCGCGACCCTGATTTTTCACATTTTACGGTCGGTCGCTGGAGGGCAACATAATTTTTTTTTAGGCCTTATACTTGTCACTTGCAGCCCATTTGTCGTAATCCAGGTCAAAACAATTTGCGGACAAAATTTAGAGTTATTAAATTATTCAAGTCTGCATCAATTAGGAATCGAAAGTCCTGATAAAACACGATCTAAATGTGAGCATTTTTTGGCCAAATAAGCTGTGACAGAATTAAATTTCTTTTTGATAGATGGTTCACGACAAGCCAGACTAAATGTTGCAATGCTTGTAATTTTATGGGGGGGGGGCAAAGAAAACAAAACACTACATATTCATTATGTCAAAGGGGCACTGAAGCAAGGGTTAATGTACTAGGGTAAAGCTTCCAATCGGTAGGTCACGTAGGAGTAGGACACGTAGGTGATGGGAATAATATTTCAGGAAAATTTTTATGTTGTATCAAATACCAACACAATTTATCGCACAATACGCAAAGTTACGTGACCAATCAATTTAATTTTCAAAATATTTTTTCTTTAATCCTTTAATTCAGTGATATAGAATACAAGGTAACACAGAGCCCACGATACATGTTTTACAACAAAATACTGGGCATAATTTACAAAGCATATTTACGAACATAAGTTAAACAGTCTTAGAGTACAGAATATCACACAAAAACACATTTTCTCTGTGAATTTCGGTACCTTTTATATATTTTGAACAAACTTGCTCGCATCAAACGGTCTATTGGAAATTGTTTTTGTTTTTTTGTTAAGAAGTAATACAAGACTGTTGCTCTCAAGCCAGTGTCATCTGCAAAAAAAAAAACTGTTTTAAAATGGCAAAGTATTGAACTCATCTACAGTTTGTCAAGGGCGTAGGCTGGTTTGGGCATGGGGAGGTGCACATCTCGGGGAGGTGGAACAGGGAGGTGCACATCTTAGGGAGGTGGAACTAAAGTTGAGAAAATCAGGCGTTGAAAGCAACAAAAGGTGGTGCAAATTTCTTTTTTGCTATTAGGGTGGAACTCCTATGGCTCTGTGGGGGGGGGGGGGGCACGTGCACCCAGTGCACCCCCAGCCTACGCTCTTGTTTGTATCAAAGAGACACTACACTTGAAAAATTGTCAAAATTTCAAAACATTTTGAATATTCCATCTTGATGGATGCACAATAATCTATTCTATCAAGTGCCATTAATAAAACCAGATTTTTTCACGTTTGGACGAGCACTGACCAATACAGTGTGTGACAAATGACTTGCGCAAAATTGAAAGGGGGTTGATGGGTACAATTAAACCAGCAGTCTGAATACCTACACCAATTTAAACAAATTGCTGTTGCAAAAAAATGTTTGATTATGTTATATAAAATATTTATATAGTCTGCCAATCAGTCAATCAATCAAGCGATTAATCTTTCAATCTTTCAGTCAAGACAGTAATCAGTCAAGCAATCAAATCAATGAATTAATCAATTTGCTCAAGCCAGTGATCATTCAATCAACGAGTCATGCAATCGGGCAACTATCAATCACAGACATGTATCCATCTTGTTATATTTTAGTAAGCATGGAATCATGTTTTCAGTTTTGTTGGTGTAATTTGCTGTTAATTTGCTAGCACATTTTCACTTGCGTAAACTTGACCACTGGGGCAGGACACTGCATGTGCTTAAAAGATCTTGAAGTAATTACACATTATTACTTCTTACGTCTTGCATAAAACAATGAAATCATTGAACTTATACCAAATTACCACGAAGTTCCTAGAGTATCAACATAATCATATAAATTTATGCAAAGGCATCAGTTGTTTGAATGGAAGTATCGAAACCGCTTGTCTGATTTTCCCAATTCTTTCAATTTGGCACAAGTCAATTTTCACACTTTGGGCATAACAGTCAGTGCTCAGTGAACAAAAATTTGTTTTGTTGGTGGCACTTGTTAGAGTCTATTGGGCATCAACATCATTGAAATATTTTGAAATGTAACTTTGACAATTTTTTTTTCAAAAGTATAACTTTTGATACACATAATTATGTATATACATTATAAAAAGCAATGGACCAAGCATGGAAAATTGGGGCACTGCACATATTACTGTTAGATAGTCATAATCATAGTCATACTCATATAGTCATAATCTTGATTTTGTCAAAAACATATAGTCTGTAGGGCATTGACCAATTAACGCTCTAGAAAAAAAAAGTTCCGTATTCTCCAGATTTGTATTGAAAAATAACATTACAAATTGATTAAGGAAGGAATCACCGTCAATCTTACAATGTACCGATATCACAGACACAAACATTACTCGCTAGATCTGTTTACAGCTATGCCATTAATATTTATGAAGGCCTGTGGCTCTGCATTAATGCACATCGGAATGTACCTGTGAATGTTTTCTTTTGAATAAACTTAACAAAAGCCATTCACGCAATCCTCTATTATTTATAGAATGGTCGCTCTAAAATGCCTCACCAAAGTACGTATAGTTTTCAAACATCTTCGGATTTACAGAAGCATTGTGACTACATAGGTTGTCAAGCACTCAATAATTTGCGGACGAGGATATGACGAAGTGACATTCCAGCCACGTAATTTATTTTTGCACACGTTGAATGTCCCCGGTATAGTTTGTACACTTATAAAATACCTGGACATTATAAATAACCGAGATTTCTCGAAAACACGCAAATTGTTTTTGGAGAACAAACGTGAAATATGATTTTAGTAATATTGGATAATCACTAAGAATTTGTAAAATACCAATGATGGGACTACGAAAACTCACGCTATCAGGCCTTGCCATACAGTCCAATACTGCTTCCGTTTACTTAATGATAGTGAAATCTTATATACTGCTCATTCCACCAACAAAAAGATGCTCATGGCGCATTACATTATAGTTACTATAGACCTATACAAAGAAACTAAATGAAAACACAAACATAAAATCAATTTACTGGAAAATGTGTTGTGAAAATAAAAAAAGGTGTTTATTAAACAGGCAAGATTTCAGATTTGATTTTAACTTACTGTGGTGCTGTGGCGAGATTGGTAAGGCGTGTGCCTGATAATCTAGAGGTCTCGAGTTCGAGCCCAACACCCGCCCGACATTAATGTCCTTCAGCAAGACATTTTTAATCTGCTTTGCTGCTCTCCACCCAAGAGTATAAATGGGTACCTGGTAGGGTGAGAATGATTTAGTTTGTCTGGCTTGATGCGCTATACTACTTGGCAGCTCAGCTAGGAATACTCCCCAGGGAGTGGAAATGGTGCACATCTTTGTGCAGGTTAGAACTGATATCCCAGTGACCAGGGCAACGCGTACGCAGGGTGGTGTTTGGGGTGTTCAAACACCCCCTTTTGCCGAAGGGGGGGTGTTAACACCCCCCAAACACCCCCCTTTTCACCCGTAAATCACCCCCCTTTTTTCACGATATAACCCCCCTTTTTCGTCAAAAGGGGGGGGGTGTTTGAAAATGTAAATTAATTGATTTTTTAGGGATTTGGAAAGAATAATTTTTATAACCCCCCCCCCCCTGAGCGAGTTTCGGAGGTTGGTGTGACCGGGAAAGAATTTTGGAACCTTGATTTTGGAGAAATTTTTTTTTCGTCCTTCCCCCCCCCCCCCCCCCGCCCCCCCCCCGCTGAGCGAGTTTTTGGAGGTGGTGTGACCGGCGAAAAATTTGGACTTGGATTTGGGGGAAAAAAAATCGTAACTACCCCCCCCCCCCACCCCCCACCCCCCCCCCCCAAGCGAGTTTTCGGAGGCTGACGTGACCGGGAAAAATGTGGAGCTAGGATTTGGCGCGCGAAAAACACCCCCCTTGGAAAAATCCTGATGCGTACGCCTATGGACCAGGGTAATAATATCCAAGCGCATAGAGACCGATCTCCGATAGGTATGATGCGCTATATAAGAATGGACTATTATTATTATTATTATTATTATTATTATTAAATAACTATTAAACCAAACATAATACTACGAATACCACAAAGCCAATAAATACCACGAATACCACAAAGCAAATAAATTTTACTACATGTAATATAATGATCAGGTGTATCAAAAGCTTTGCTTAAATCTAAAAGTAAACCACCGCCAGCAACTTCTCTATTTTCAAAAGCTATTAGATGTGGAGTACCCCGCTTTGGATCCAAATTGATTATCACTATAACCCCGGTCACTTTCTCAAATACATTATACGATAACACTTTTCTACAAAACCTACATGGGTAGAACAGATATTGGACGATAATAAATTGCTTCTATCATCTGGACAATTTTGGTAAATAGAGATTCATGGCAATAAGAAAAATAACCTTAGATATAAACAATCTATTTAACAGAAAACATTACCAAAAAAAAACCCGTTTTACCAATGACAAATTCCACCATAACTGTTACCATTTTAATACTACAGTCAAACCTGTCTTAGCGGCCACCTCTCTATAGCAGCCAACCTGTCTATAGTGGCCACTAAAATGATTCCCCAGGAGACAAATCATGTGTTAAATAACCTGTCTATAGCAGCCACCTGTCTATAAAGGCCACAATTTTTGTTTCCCTTGGGTGGCCATTATAGACAGATTTCAGAAATGAGGCCAAACGTCGAATATAGCACACAAAATGAAAAAAATAAGAATATCAAACTGTACAATAGAAATAACACTCACATATTACACAAAGGAAACATTTTAATATGTGAATCTAAATTAGATATTATATTGCTTGAATTTCCTTTTAAGCACTTAACTCTGTATAGAGTAAATTCAGATGATAACAGTTTCATGTGTATTCAAACATTTAAGATTATACAACATATATTTAGTTTTCGAAACATTCAACCGTAATTTGTTGGATTTAAACCATTCAAACAATTTCTGAAGTTCACTATTCGCCGTAAGTTCTCTTCACATCATTATATCCAATGTAATAAAAAGTAGCATGACAGTATAAATTTCAGGATGTTTGCGACAGTAAACCGCCATGAGAATTGAGAAAGAATACGAAATTACTTGAAGAGGTCCTGTCTTAAATATGGGGTGTATCCTCCTTAGCTGTTGTATGAAGATAGGGGGCGCTTTCTTCTTCGCAGGGCGTCGTATTCTTCGGACCGCTTCAGAGGAACACACTGGCATTTTTGGTTTGTTGGAAGTCTTTCCAAACCATCAAAACCGTTTCAAGGGAAATATGAAACCGAATTACGATGCTAGTGTGAATTAACACTCTACTATACAGTGCGTATCAAAAAAAAAGGGGGACAGTTTTTGAAAAGTCTATCAAAATTTTGTTTCAAATTACTTTGATGTTAATAGATGCTCTGAAGTCTTATCTTTCAAATGCCATTTAACAAAAAAATAATAAGTTTCGTTCATGCTTAATTGAGCGAACACGGAACGTTTTTGTCGGGGGTTCAAAAAAGGCTTGCGCCAAAATGGCAGAAAATGAGAAATATGATCATCAGACTTCTTGCTAATCAGCAGACTTCCTCTAAACCTTTTCATTATCTTTGCCATTATTTTCGAATTATGCTTTCAATATTCATTTACAAAGCACCGGTGAATTGAGGTCTTGCCATGTTGCTGTCATGTACCTTGTGCCAAGGGGACATTGATTCCTTGAACATGTTAAATTGTGTGCTTGAAAGGACAATATTAATTCTAACAGGAAAGGATTCATGTCTTTCAAAGGCACTATAACCTTTGTTGCACACAATGAAAGGATTTGAATAAATTACAAGCTCTCACCATTAATAATGCAAATCCCCTTACTTGGGTTGACAATTGTTTTATTTTTTTCTAAAGTATGAAGGAATATTCAATGCTAAAAGATAACATATTAATATGAAAAAAATTCAAGTAAATAAATAGCTTTGTAAATTAATTTTGAAAGCATAATTCGAAAATAATGGCAAAGGTAATGAAAAGGTTAAGAGGAAGTCTGCTGATTAGCAAGAAGTCTGATGATCATATTTCTCATTTTCTACCATTTTGGCGCAAGCTTTTTTTTGAACCCCCGACAAAAATGTTCCGTGTTCGCTCAAGCATGAACGAAACTTATTTTTTCAATGGCATTTGAAAGATAAGACTTCAGAGCATCTATTAACATCAAAATATAGACATCATAATTGGAAACAAAATTTTGATAGACTTTTCAAAACTGTCCCCTTTTTTATACGCACTGTAGGCCTATATAGACAGGCGAAAAATGTTAAATTTTATGTTCCAGCCCCTCTGCCGTGGGTGCGCCTGCATTTAGCAGAAGGGGGCATTGATTTCTTTTTGAATGATTTGTCATGTTTCAATTATAACTTAATTAGGGGGCTTCATTTTAGAAAAGCCCCTTCAACTCAAAATGCATGCGTTATAATAGTGTTGATGGCCTATGTTGCAATACTTTTGAGTATAGGGAGGGTATGGACCCTAAACAAGTAAATTATCCTTCAATCTCAGAATACCCTAAACAAGTAGACTCTATACTCGGGTCTGAAAAAAAAAAAAAAAATTTAAAGTAACCCTCCTGTTAAAGTATACCCCTTTTTCCTGATTTTGGCAATTTTGATACCCTTTTCACTGTACGGGCGTACATCGTCCGACCGTGAAAAACAACCCTTGTTTACGCGTTTTTCCACACGCGCGTGGTGTATACCTTGGCAGTGCCCCCTCCCCTCCCCCCCCCCCGGAACAAAACACCCATTGAAAACTGCACAAAATCAAAAATTGAAATTGTCATAACTTGCAATAATCAGAATTTTGATGCCTGCCACCAAGTGCCTGGTTTTGCTATAAATCTGGTCACAAATGTTTGAAAGTAGATAGTTTAATTTAGGCCTATTGTTGATAAAATAGGCTACCACATTTCTACAATAAAACAGGCATTGCTAATTGATGACAAACTATTTCTGTTATGCATGCTATTGAAAATAGGTGATCAAAAAAGTGTGGAAAGTTGGAAACAACAACCATGTTATTTTTCTATTTGTTTCATGTTTTTGTTTTGTCTGTGTGTCGTGTGTCAGTGTTTTTCTTCTAAGTTCTTAACAAAAATAATTTTTAGCGACAGCGACCCACATTCTACGAGATTGGATAAAAAGACTATCTTTGTCTCGGGGAGGTAATGCATATTCATACACTACGGTTGACGTGCGTATAATTATTGAACTGTATCCGATCTAGCTGCGACGCCGAATTGCATAGATGAAGAGCGGAGGCTATTCCAGCACTGGATATGACCACATGTGAGGGGGAAAGCCCGTGTTGATGAGAAATTGCTGGTTACATTTTGATGGAATTCTTACGTATTGTGATATATTTAGTGTAATCAGACATCGACGACTATCATCAACATGGCTACGGTACTCAGAGTCAGACGAAAGCGATCTCGCGAATCGAGTGAAGCCCTGATATTTTCCTGTAAAAAAACCAAGACAACCGAAGACGGTAGTCGTAAAGTGTCTGGTAGCGCTGCCGGAGCAGCGGGCGGCGCCGCCAGTGACGATTCGGTGGAAGTGAAAACGGTATTCAAGTTTGCTGGAACGCCGTTGCTTGCACAAAACCGGTAATGCACTCACTAAAATCTGGTGTGTGGCGCGTGTTTACATGTGCTTGTATGTGTGTTTGTGTGTGTGTGTGTGTGTGTGTGTGTGTGTGGTTGTAGTGTGTAGGTGTGTGTGTGTGTGTGTGTGTGTGTAGGTTGTGGTGTGTGTGTTGTGTGTTGTGTGTGTGTGTGTGTGTGTGTGTGTGTGTGTGTGTGTGTGGTGTGTGTGTCGTGTGTATGTGTGATGGTTGGGTGTGCTGTGTGTGTGTTTTGTGTGTGGTGTGTATGTGTGTGTGTGTGTGTTGTGTGTATGTTGTTGTGTGTGTTGCATGTAGATCTAACATTAGTGGTGTGTGTTGTGTGTGTGTTCACTGTTATGTGGTGTGTTGCCACCACTTAGTGTGTGTGTGTGTGTGTGTGTGTGTGTGTGCTCGTGTCATGTGTGTTTGTGTGTTTTGGTGTGTTGAGTGTGTGTTGTGTGGTGTGTTGCCACTGGTTGTGTGTGTGTGTTAGATTATGTATGTTTGTTTGTGTTAGATTATGTGTGTTTGTATGGGTATTTTCAGTAAGGTACCCATGACCTGATTGTGACTATAAAATCAGTTTCTTTGTGTGGATAACTTAAAAAAGGGAAAGAAAACAATCATATTGAGTTTTTAAGTTCCTTTTTGTCAGAATAAAGAACAATCTAAACTAAAATTAAGGCAAGTTGGCATACAAAATAGCGATATTGTATGGGAAAAACTACTCTCTTCTGTAAGCAGAAGGATAAATGGAGAAAACTATTTTGGCATCTCAAGAGTGACAAGTATTTTACATTGACATTTTGTTTGTTTCAATACATGTAATTAAGTGATCATGTTAGAATAAAAAATCATACACTATTCAAACAATCACACAACCCCAATTTTTTGGTCATGTGTTACATGTAAGTGGGACACCAAATATCCTCCTCGTTTCAAATTTAGGGACAGTGATATTCCGTTTTACTGGTAAATTAAATGGAAAATCCGTTTCGTTCTTGTACTTTTCATGTAAACATTCATGGCATTCACCTTTGCAAACTAAATTCCAGTTTTTTTGCTGTGTATTTTGCTATTGAACTCCATACCCACGTGGGCGTATTAAATCCAGTTTTTTATGATCAGGTTAATGGATTTATCGTTTTTCCAGAACTTCACGATACTAAAGCATTTTTTTGATAAGCGTGGGTCCTCATTTAGATACCATAGTACATTGTAAGATATGGCATTTCATTGAACCAGGAGTTTCTTACAGCCGTTTCAACTGAATATATGTACCCACAAATAAATTGTACATAATAACAAACTATTAAAAAGACTTTTCTTTTGTAGCAGTCTTTGATACGACTCGGTACATGCGTTTCATATGTTATATAATAGAGTAAATACGAGTAAAAATCACCGATATTGACGCGCATAAATTCAAACAGGATGGCGAATATAATCGTGGAACAATAATTTAGCTATAGGTCAAAAGAGCTAGCTATACTGTATGCATTTTTCCACTCTATACTAATATTCAAAAATAGTTTGCTCACAAAGAATTACACCCAACTGTACCATTTTGACAAACACTCTAAAGGCGTAGGATCCGCCGGTATATCATAAAAGAAAGGATCTACGCTACAAGTCACTTACATTACCATGACAAGGACATCTTGTGCAGATAAACATTGTCTCCTAGAGATCACCCAAAGAGGGGATTGTACTTTTTCGTATTCTGGCACCGAGTTCCTCTCGATTAGGTCAACCATAGATGTTATTTCCATATTCAAAGCTTTGATGTGTTTTCTTATTATTAAAAGAAGAATATCTTCATTTACGCATGTCTGAAGGACGGTCCTTAATCTCTCGATATTGGCAATCCCTATAGACTATATGGTCCGGGTCTAACGAAGATTTTGTATCTGGACGGGTATCTAGTAATTATGATAAAGAGAAAATCGGCGAGTTCTAGGTCGCTTGAAAGCATGATTAGGGTTATGTAAAGAACCCAGCGTCTTCCTCTCAACTTCATAAATTTTGATAATACTTTTGCATCAAAATTCATATGTTATAGTACGTATTTAGCGCCAAATACCAACCGACATCTTTTGGTCCAGCGAGAAAATCTGTGTTTTGGGGGTGTTTGGGGGTGTAGGCGAAGTGTAACGGGCGTGAGGGCTAGGTAACCAAGTTCTATTAGGAATCGTCATTTTGTCTTATCTGTCTAAACTCCAATGATGATGAAGCCTACAATAATCACTCTATCTCCCCTGTATTTCTTCTCTTGTGCACCGTTATCTTTCGTAGATTGGCTGACTTTTTTTATTGCTGTCAATAGTATCCCGCTTTGATAGGACTTTCAATAGAGTCCAGATTTTGAACATATTTAATTTTTCAGATGGTTTGTATTCTTTTTGTCATAAAGATCAAGTTAATTTTGCTTACTCAGCAATATATACAATGTAGGTTTGCTTACCGTGTTTGATATTTTTTGAAGTTATCAAAAACAAAGGTAATAGAAGAAATTGTAAAGACAGCTACTAGCAAATATTTCTCTGAATTTCCATGGATTACTCTTTTTCTGTCCTCACTTTCTACATTAATTATTTAAATTGATGCAATCTATTTGTGATTCATATAAGTTCAGATAGAAGAACATATTGACATCAATCAATTTGCTCGTCAACAAAGTTGGCAATACTATAAATACCAAATCCTACGATGTAGAATATTGTTGGTACAGGATTGATATCAATAGTCGGCTGATATACCTTTGTCGGAAAAGCAATAACGTACTTTTAAAATTTTCCTATAAGTAGCATGGGGTGAAGTGGTATCATTTCCTCGTGTCAAAAATCATATGTGTCCGGTTCTCAATCTCTCTAAAAGAGTATCAGGGCACAAGTTAGCGATATTAACGTTGAGTTACCATTGGTTGATGCCGATTTTGGGGACAAGTGATTTCTTGTGTTTTGTTCTAATTCATGGTCGTAATAGATACTAACAAGCAAAATGCAGAGATGTTGAAAGATTTGCCTAATTTATAATAGGTCATTCTCGGTAATGCTTTGAATATTTTTATGACAAGATTTTCAGACCCTACAAAACTTCAAGAACATATGAGATTATCTGATTTTTATCATATAAGTACTTGTGGTATGATCGAATAGAGTTGTATATTC